>JAFVLL020028760.1:0-52379 GCA_021397915.2 Tor tambroides | reverse complement strand
CTGATTTGTGCATCACAAGCCTCCTAGAACAACATGTGAAAGGCTAAAAAAAGATTTTGCAGTTTTTTTCTATATTTGGGTTTCTGGGGGTTAAGCACAATTCTAGCTAGACTTCTTGAGGTCAATACAAAAATGATTAAAAAAAATTAATTTTATTCAAGATGTTGCATAAACAATTGAAAATAAGTATTCTAAAGGCCCGTTCACAGCAAGAACGATAACTATAAAGATAACGATAAAGATATAGTTCTAAAAATCATTGTTAATATTAAAGAACAGCAGAGTCCACACCACAGCTATAACGATAAAGGCACAGAGAAACGATATCGCTGGATCAGCCAATCAGAATCAACCCTGCTGTAACGAGCTTGAGAATTTAGAGAGGCAGATGAGTGTGCGCTTAGAATAAATGGACAATATCGTCCGCTGGTGTGGACGCGAATATAGTTATCTTGTAGGGCTGGGCGATATATCACATGCGATCGTCACGCCCATCTTGTCAGTAAAGCTGGTTCCGTGATTAGTCATAAATCTCCATCACCTGCTTTCAAATGGAGCGGCATTTAATACACAGAGCCGTAGTTCACTGACAAGCTACACAATATCGCGTTCATTATCGAAGGCGATTCATCTGCGATAATGAATGCGATATTGCCTAGCTTGTCAGTGATCTACGGCTCTGTGTATTAAATGCCGCTCCGTTTGAAAGAAGGTGATGGAGATTTAGCGCTAATCACGGAACCGGCTTTACTGACGAGATGCGCATGATCATCGCGTTCGATATATCGCCAAGCCCTACTTTATAGTTATCATTTTTGCTGTGAACAGGCCTTAAGAATGTTCTGAAAACAGGTTTGACTGTCTTACACAATTTTAAACCGACATTTCACTGGACAACAAGTCCAATAAAAGATATTTGAGTTTAGATATTTTACGCTACAAAAATGCTGATTATGAAAGCTGTATTTTGCAGTGTAAGAACCTTGCCTTTTTGTGAAATTCCTCATTTCTGGGTGTGAGGTTGATTTTAATCAAGTTATTTTTAGCTCTTCTGCTCTGATTCCAGTTTTGGCTGGAATCAGTCCAGTTCCAGGTATCTGAGAAAGGCATAAAAAGACAAAAACAACAACAACAAAAAAGCTCTGATAACTGTGGCCATGTTGGTAATTACTGATTGGTTGGCTCATGTTCACGGACACCTGCAGTAATTTGGCTAAACAGCCATGAGCCTCAAGTAAGACGAGGGTTAAATGCCTTGGAGCCGGATTTGTGTTCATTATTATGCACATTATTCACACATATTACCGCATTTATTCGCAGAGCATTTTCACATCCTACTGGGTGATTTGTTCGCAGCAGTGTTCCTTGAACTCTCTGGCCTTTCACGCTCGGACAGCTGTGATTACTCTGGGGCTGGCACGTTTTGAGAGTCGTCTGATTGGGGGGAAAAAGCAAAATGCTGTGCCGTTGAAGACCTTGAAAATCTATGCCGAATATCTGAAGGTTTTGTGACGTCCTTGCCACCGCATAGAAAAATTTATTTGTTTTTTTGGTTAGGAACAAACAAAAGACGCTACTAAATTAACCTCAGCCTTGGAGGCAAAAAAATGCATTAAAACACCCGCAGGAAGAAAGCAAAAGTGGAAAACAGGTGGGGGAACACTCATTACTCATACAAAAATGCAAACAGCATCACTATTGTACCATAATAGCGGTACATGATGAAATAACTCACAGTGTTTCTATTAGTCAACAAGACAGTTTTGTGATTAAGAGAATGTTTGTCTGAATGCTGACGTAATAATTAATAATGTTGACTGAAGATCTGTTTTGGCCCGTAGTCTCTAATTGGATTAAGTGAGAATTTTCCTATATGTCCTTCCTTTCTTCCTCCCTGCAGTTCATTTAATTGCATTAGACTCTCGGAGTAGGGGAGAATTGGAATCGCTACTATTACTTCATGGCTTGCTGGCAGTGCAGAAATAGGAGAGGAGCAGAAAAAAAGACAGGTCAGACATAGAGGGAGAGAGACAGACAGAGAAGAAGGTGAGGGAAGCGAGGGAAAAAGTGAGAGAGAAAGGGAGGGACAGAGGAGTGGTCATACAATATGGCAGACAGACTGACCTTGTCTGGCGCTCTTCTTCCATTACAGCCCTCCCCAAACACACTCGCCTTTCTTTCTTTCTTTCTTTCTTTTTTTTTTATCTCCCATGAAATGTAAGGTGTAATAAAACTACTGTACTGCTTACTGCAGAGAACACATTGCATAATCCATAACGTTAACAAAAATACATAAAACGATATTTAATAAGCCTTATTTAATAAGTTTGACTGTCATTTTATGGAGGACTAGGAGGGCTCTTTAAAAATAAAATGACAAATGAAATATTTAAAACTAGCCTATTTAATCCATGTAAAAAAAGTAACATATTAGATTAATGAATTATTTTTAAATGCAAATTATTTTTTTTTTTTATTATTCTTTTGCCAATTGAATAAAAACACAATTGGACAGGACTAAATTTTAAGATATGTATAATTCTGTTACATGTAACTAACATTTTAAACATGAATTAAATAAACTGGTTACATTTTATTTTTATAGTGCCCTTATTATAATGCAATTATATACTTAAGCACTGAGTAATATTAACTAACAACATGTAATTACTATAGGGTTAGGGTTAGTTACTTGTAATTATGCATAATTTATAACAGTATGTGCATGTAACGTGTAACAAGGACAATGTAAAATAAAGTGTTCTAAATAAAATTAAATATATTTAATACTTAAAGGGGTCATCGGATGCAAAATTCACTTTACAAGTTGTTTGAACATAAATGTGTGTTGGAAGTGTGTGTACACATCCACCCTATAATGATAAAAATCCACCCAGTGTTTTTTTTTTTTTAATCCCTATTTTAAAATCCCCTTCCTCAAATCAGGCTGCTCTGAGATTCCTGTCAGAACGACGTAGTTCTGCACAGACCTCTCCCACGATAGTTGATTGACAAGGCCATCTTGCCTTAAACCTGCCCTGAGTGAACTGAGAGCTGTCCGCCTTTGTGTCAACCCCGGTGCGGGGGAAGAGAGGGGCGGGGCGAGCAGAGCTCATTAGCATTTAAAGCAACATGGACTAAAAAACGGCTTGCTGAAAACAGAGCTGATTTTGACAGGGTAAAGAAGGTGTTTTTTACACTACCATTGAAAATTTTAACCAAAGTATGTTATAGGCTTTTCATTAAGGTCCTATAAAATGATATCAACTTGTGTAAAATGGGCATCCGATGACCCCTTTAAATATAAACACATTTAAACATATATTCATTTATATGTAAATTTTAAAAATTGATTTATTCTATTCTATTGTATTCTATTCTCCATAATCACATAACCATGCTACACTGTCAGTAATCTTCTTAAAATCAGGTAGTGGTCAATATTAACTCGGAAATATATGTAAAGTTACTTTGGATTTTGACATAACGAGCCAAGAAAACCAACAAGACAGCTATTGTTCAGCATTTTACCAACATCTTGTCTGCTGTAAAAATGATGCGATGAAACACCACCAAAACATTTTAAAGGTGCACTCTTGATGCTGAAGCCATGCATCTCCACATGCATAGACTCAAACAGGGATTGTTGAACGCTGTCAAAGACAGGCTCTTTGCTTTAGTCCAGTCTTCCCAAGAGTAGTTCATAACTATTCAATTTCAACTTAAAATCCACAATAGAGCACACCTGTCTACTGCCTTCTACTGTCTCCTTCTTACTGAATTGTAAAGGGAAATGTCCCTCCAGGGCTTCCATCTTCTCCAACTACACAGATGTTGAAAATCAAAGAAAGAATGATGGGCTACTTCTCTGTCCACATGGCCAGAGGGGAGAGCAAAACTCTCCAAAAGCTTTTTTAACTTTGCTTTTTGTTTCAAGCCAGTCGGATGGAACATTTGCTGTGCATGAGGTCAGGACACAGTCATCTGAGTCCACTATCCTCCCTCACACACATCCCTCTGGGCTATTGCTATCCACAATGACTTCACTCTACCAATGCATGCAGTGATGGCCTTCTGGCCAGCTTGCAGAGCACGATAGTGGCTGCTCTTTCCATTTGGAAGGTTTTATAGATAATGACTTATATTGACTTATTATTTAAAACTATTACGAAGCTGCCATAAAATAAACTACTTCTTGACAGCAAATACTAAGGATAGTCCACAGCTGGAGTTTGACACTGTATTGCTGTCTAGATAATAATCATAAAGAGAGAAATGCTGAAAAATTGAGCAAAGGACGAGTTAAATCTGTATTTTGTCTTTGATGTGAAGTTACAACAGTAAACTAACAGTGAACTATAAAACTGTATGTCAAAAAAACTTCATGTGAAAGCTCCAGTGAACCTCGGTTAAGTTACTTCCTAAATACTTTGTAAATAAGCTCTTTTTTGCAACAACACACTAAAATTAATAAATTAAGCATTCACAAATTCAAAACTGTATTAAAATAGTGAACTAAATATACATATAAATACACTACTATTCAAAAGTTTGGGTTCAATAAGATTTTGACCCCAAACTTCAGAACGGTAATATAAAATGATATATGTTTAAATCTATATATATTTTCATTAATTATAAAAAAAATGAAAAGAACATTTTAATCAGAGTGAAACTGGCTCAAATTAATGAATACGGTGAAACACTGGCTAAATTTAAAAAATACATTTTTTATCAAGAGACAAAAAAACTATCACTGTTACAAAAACCCACAATTTCAGTGTAGCTGGAAAATGACTTTTCTGACTTTGTCATACATTTCCTCAGAAACCAAGGACAGAAACGGCTGCAGGAGCTTCTCGTCAATAGCGGCTGACCATAGCTACTCCGTATCAGTGTACAGTAGTATCTTTGAACAGGACTGCCACTAGTTCTTCCTTGTGGCAAGAAGGGACACTACAGGAACAAGTGTGCTACTGCAGGATCAACCACAGCAAGAAACAAAGATTCTGCACACTAATGCCAGCTGCCTTCACAAATATAATCTAAAAACCCAGTCAACAGAGATACACAAAACATGTCTCTCTTCTAAAGTAGCACTGGCATAGGGGCACATCCGCACAGACACATTTTAAGAAGCCAGGCTGCAGAATTTCAAGCTTGCAGAGAAGAATGTCCATTGGCACTTGGACTCACGCTGTCAGACCAGTGACCTTCAAAGATATGGGAAGAGAGGAAGTTGTTCTGACAGGCACTGGGAGTCCCTGGAGCCCCAGCAAACTGGTTCCAGAGAAGTGACAGTATGTTCAAGTAAACTTCCACCCAGAGGACCTAAATGGGCGAGCGTCAGAGTCTGTGCGTGTCTGTCCACCAGTCAGATGGGGAATTTGAAGCAGAACGCACAGCTGGGTCCACATGCCATTTACTCTTACATCTTGACTTTGAACGACTGCTCAAAGCTGACTGCTATATCGCCACCCTGTCTGTTATGTCTGTTCAGTAATATTTCAAAGCAGTAGATCTAGTCAACTAGTGGCCTTGAAAATTATTTGGTAGAACAAATTTGTAAGAAGCATTTTTGTAGTACTGGTCCCAAGTAATTTTGTATATAATGTAGTCACTTTCCAGTTCACACATGCAATGCGTTCCTGCACAGTTCATCACATTCAGTTTGACAACTAGAAAATGTCCTGATTTTCTTATTTTTAAACAATCTACTTTTTATCTTTTACATGGTATTAACATTATTTTTATGAAATGTTTTGCTTTAAATGTGCTGTATTTATTTCAGTTAAATGCCACTGCATTGCATAAACTTGAAAGATGCAACGCTTTATTATTTTCGGTCTTGGTTTGCCATTAACTTTGTTTGTCATTACAGTTTTCTCATGATTAGGACATAAAAATTTAGCAACATTTTCCAATATAATCTCAATTTAACAAAATCTGTTTTCTTGAGACCCTGACTTAAAAGTAGTTTTCTCTTGTTTTTGTCTCTTGTTGCTTTCCTGGCAATGTCTGCATTATAGATGAACAAATTTATGAGAAATTCTCTTTTGAGAAGGCGGCTACAACTTTGTTGTTGTAGATAAACTATAGCGACTCTGAGATCACAAGAAAACAAATTTTGTTATATTTAGAACATAAGAAGACAAGAAAGATAAATGAATGCATGGCCACTTAAGGCTTCAAAAGTATAATGCAATAACATCATAGACTTTGTAAGTGTGTACAAGTTAAATGTTTTATGTTCAAACTACTGTTCAAAAGTTTGAGATCAGTAAGATTATTTTTAAAGACATTAATAGTTTTTGTCAGCAATGAAGCATTAAACTGATCCAAAGTAATAGTAAAGACATTTATAATGTAAAGATTTCGGTTTTAAAATAATTCTGTTCTTTTGAACCTTCTATTCAAATAATTGTGAAAAAAATGAAGCACAGTTTCCAAAAATTCTGAAGGATCATGTGACATTGAAGACTGCAGTAATGACAGCCGAAAATTCAGCTTTGCTACCATAAGAATAAATTACATATTTAAATACATAATTGTATATATGTATATAGTTTATATGATATATATATATATATATATATATATATGTGTGTGTGTGTGTACAGTTTATATGATATTTCACAACTTTTTACAGTGTTTTTGACCAAATAAATGCAGCCTTGGTGAGCATAAATCGACTTTTCTTTCGAAAGCATTTAAAAATCTAACCAAAGCCAAATTTTTGAATGGTAGTGTACATGTGCAAATGTTGTTTCAATATCAAATATAAACAGAATTTTAACTGTACATAAATTTAAAATTTGTTGTCTTAGCAAAGATGTTAATTTCAACACAACTAAATCATAAAATGAGCAGTACGAAAATCTAAAAAAGATCAACAGTTAACGTGCATATAAATGTGCAATAAATATGCATGCAAAATACATAATTAGACCTCCTTCAAAACAACATCAAGCTTTTTATATTCTCCCAATAAAAACAGCTCAGTTCAGAAGGAGATCTCAAGGGAGGATGTTGCTTTTTTGTGGATATCAGGCTATAAAGCCTATTTTTACTTATATAATCTATCCATCATGTCAAAAAAAAAAGCAGTGGGCAAAGGCAGGAAAAGATAATGTGAGAGGTGTGCTTTATCACACCATCCAGTTTCCGCCATCTACTGTCAGTGGAACTCCAAACAACTGAAAAGAGTGACATATGGGACATATCTCCACGAGTGTTATCGCTGTTGCAAGAGTGTGCATGCCCTGATATACTGCAGGTTTTGCTCTCTCATCACCTGAGTGGGGAAAAATGATAGCTAGCGAACACGCAGCTATTCATTATCTGAAGAGACAGGCATCAGACAGCAGAGCCTCATCTATTCACACGTTTCTGTCTGGACATGGTGTAGATTTGTGAGCGGCGAGCGTATATACAGCTGCTCCCTGCAGAGCTGCATATCCCAGAGAAAGAAAAAGACCTAGAAACAGCGCAATGACACTGTTCAGCGACAAAGCGACTGTTTCTGATGACGCATGCTTACTCATGACTTTTTTAAAAGCCTGTCTACAAGACCTCAAAATAAAATGACATCCCAGAAATTCGGTTTACAAAGCAGCGCAGCCACAGATGTGATTCATTTAAATCAAGAGAAATACATTTATACATTTATTCTCTTAAATGTATTTAAATATTCAGATTTTTCACCAAAGCTGTTAATGTGTCATAAATGACATTTGACAAATCGATTAAAAATGTGTAATCTGTTATCGAGGATCGCAGTGACACATTTTTGGCATAACAGCAATTACGGCAATCATAAATAACTCAAAATATGTGCAATTCATGTTTAACATCCATTTGTCAGCAGATCAGTCATCTTTAAAATGGTTTGTTCTAGAACCACATGAAAGAACCACTAGTCAAAGTAACATTTACATTATAACCTACTTTTAATTCTTTCTTTTTAATTTAAGCAAAGAGCTTAGACTAATACATAATTTAAATAAAACCTTTGAAGCCTTTTTCCCTTTTAATAGCTTCTCCTTTGCTGCCCATCTCCCTGAAACTGTGGTGCAGTATTTTAGTAACCACCCGAACAACTGAAGTGACAATGTTTTGGTGGGAACTGTGCTGAATAGATTTTAACATACTTTATCAAATGAGTCCACAGCAACATACAAAATAACAAATGAGATTTTATTAAAACAGAAAAATATCTTGACATCAAGTTAAAAAAATATTAAGTTGAACTATTAATTATAAAATGATTAAGTAGAGGTTTTCAAGCTTTTTCATGTCAAAGAGACTCAAACATGCCAATCCTTGTGTGAGGGACCACTTTAAATAAATATCTCAAATAACAATAAATTAAATTTATTAAAATAAATACATTTGTAAATTTCCCTCTTTGGAACCCTTAATTTGAAAATAAAAATTCACCTATCAATTTTCTAAACGCATGTTATTGATCTTATTGGAAACAATTGATCAATGCATGTTTTATTTTTTACATTTTCTTTGACCTCATAATCTGATTTTAAACTGACTTGATCTTCAGGCGATACGACAGACTTCTCTGGTGTCGCACGCCAGAAGCTCACATTCATCCACCTTTGGTTTTGAGTGCAACTCCCACATCTCAGACCTACATCTTTTCTTTTTCAAGAATTTTTTACACTCAGATACATCACAATACAAAAGAAAAGTTCTGATCCTACTTCCATTTTATCCCAGTTTTAAAGGACCAGACCTCGGACATTTATAAAAGAGCAAGACAGCATATTTATGGTCTTACCTGTTGTAAATGTCATCATCTTCACCTCCCCAGCCCCAGTACTCATTAGGGAAGCCATTGATTTTGAGGAACTGTTTTTTGCTAAGACCGGACACCCCTCCGAAGTACCCTGCATAGGGTAGCCTGCAAGAGAGAACAGACCCCAATCATTCTTATTCAGATGATACAAAGCCTAAAATTTGGGTGCAAAAGACCCTTTAATCATCAATAACATTTTATCCAGTAATGTTACCTCAAATTGTCTTTTCCTGCCTACGTCCATTTGGAATGTAGGGGGCTTTGGATTCCCATTAGATTTTCTTTTTGATTCAAGTCTACAGTGAAATATCCTTTTTGTAAGCCCTCTCTGAACTGAGCCCTTTAGTCAGTCAACTCAAGCATTTGAATTTAACAAAATTGCATCTCGTATGAGTGATTCTAGAGAGTCACAGAGTCCTCCCACAGGGGTTCCAACATTTCCAAATGCTATCTGATCCTTCTCCAAACTCTCTTTCATCACTTTTCTCCTGGTTGCCACCCCTCAGGCCCCTCAGTTGAGCTACACAACTCAAAGAACGTCCTGTTAAAGCTTAAGTGCACCATAAACCGTAGAATCCGTTTCTCATCATAGACGGTTCAGGAGGCCACTGTCAGACGAGAATTATCTGAGGAATCATCGTCTACAGGATTAAAGGCTGATATAAATATACATACTCCATTGCAGGTCAAAGGATGAATTAAAAGGCCTTGTTGGTTGTCAGAACTAAGTCATATATTTGACCTTTAAACCACAGAGCGATTACATCTCAAGCAAGCGTTCGAAGCCTTCAAAAAATGCTCTACTGGATGAATACTGTCTAGAAATGCATTGAGTCCACTTAAAGCGGTTGAAAACATGGTTTCTGTGTCTCCTCTTTTAAGAGGCTCGCTGGACTGTGGGCTGGCAGGTGCATCATGGGTAGCCGCCCGGGGTTCGCCTTGGGCTACCGTGGTGTATGTTGCCAATGACAGCAACCACATCCACCCACGCAAACAAATGTGCGACATAAGGGAGAAAGAGAAGGAAAAACCTACATGAACGCGCACACACACACACAAACGTGCATCCACAAACAAGCGCTCGTGCGCGCCGCAACCACACGTTAAAAGACAACAAGCTAAAATTAATGAGGCCATCTGCTACAGCAGCAGTCTTCACAGAAACAGTATGGCTGAAGTTTCTTCACACGCTCACGGTCTGAGAGTGTGTAATTCTCTAAAGGTGCTCCACTTATTAAATACAGGAACGTTAAGGCCTCCTCAGACTGAAGACACACGCCAATAGATGACTCACAGAGGAAACGGAATTGTTAGCCCACTGACAGTTAAAGGCAGTTCACACTCTGGAGAAGGTCAGTGGCATTTGTTTAACAACGTATTGTCTGGCCGTCCACAGAGAAATAAAAACCAAATTCAAGAAATGTTCAAATTTTGCCACAGCACAAAGCAGGTGCTGTAGTAACCATATATGTATATATATATATATATATATATATATATATATATGTGTGTGTGTGTGTGTGTGTGTGTGTGTGACCCTGGACCACAAAACCAGTCTTAAGTCACTGGGGTACATTTGTAGCAATAGCCAAAAATACATTGTATACCCATAAAATTATTGATTTTTTTAATGCCAAAAATCATTAGAACATTAAGTAAAGATCATGTTCCATAAAGATATTTTGTAAATTTCCTACTGTAAATACATCAAAACTTAATTTTGATTAGTAATATGCATGGCTAAGAACTTCATTTGGACAACTTTAAAGGCGATTTTCTCAATATTTAGATTTTTTTGCACCCTCAGATTCCAGATATTCAAATAGTTGTATCTCGGCCAAATATTGTCCAATCATAACAAACCATACATCAATGGAAAGCTTATTTATTATATATTTACATATAAATCAATCAATTTCAAAAAATTTACCCTTATGGCTGGTTTTGTGGTCCAGGATCACATATACGGATACTACAGCACCTGCTTAGTGCTGTGGCAACATTTGAACAGTACTACTATATAGACATTAATACTACTAGTAATAATAAAATATAGATATATAATAAATTAGATATATAATAATAATATAAAAATAGATATATAATAATTATATAACAGATTTAAAACTTAAATAATCATCATCATCATCATATTAATTTATACTAGTTTTTATTATTATTATTTAATAACAGATTAATGTAATTCTTGTTTTTTATTGCTTATTTCTTGTTTTTTATTTGCTTTTTTTCAAATAATGATAATGTCAATCATTTTAAGAATTATTTTTTTTTAAAATCATGTTACAGTTACTATCATTAAATGTTTTACACATACCAACTGATTAGTAAACAATTATCTTTTGGACTAATTTCCCAACACTGCTCACATCTTAAGATAGAGGCTGATTTTAACAAATTCCCTGAGGACAGCAGAGGAAGGCAGAGAGTTAAGATTGTCTTGGTCCTTTTGGCCCCTCACACAAAGACAGGAAATTAAACACCATGGAGCAAAGGCCAACTTGTCTGCTTGCCGACAGAAGACAGACAAAATTCATTTCAAGTTGGGAAAAAAAACCTTCACCAGTGTTTTAATATCTCCAGCTATTACACTTGAAGAAAACCGGTCTGTCTCCTCTAGATAATTGTCTGCCTTAGAAAATGAATACATATGCTTGTCAAGGCTCCAGGTCTGTCTAAACTCGCACTGCACCTAACAAATGAACTTTTGATACATAATAATTCAGCTGTATTCTAGAGCTCCAGATGACAAAGCGTCATAAGACATATATCTTCCCTAGTGGAAAAAAGCAATTAATCATCAGAAGCACAGGTTTTGACAGACAGCCCTCAAGCTCTGGCTGTTTGATTAACTGACTCTGTTCTCTGCAAAGAAATAAAGACAAATACAGACATGGCATCTATTAATATGTATGTAAATAGCAACAAATGCGGCCCAGCATATTTGTAATAAAATCTGGCAAAGCCACAATTCTACAAGGATATTAAATTCATATAAAACATGCCACTGATTTCATTGTATTGCATTTTCAGCCTTTATATGAGGCTTCTGATTATTTATGTATCAAAAGGGACCAGAATTATAAAAGTGAGATAAAATGTTATATCAAATATAATGTGTCAACAGACTCCTGCACTTTGTGGTTCCCTCAATATTTAATATGTTACCTAAAGCCGAATTTGTCCATGGCAATGGCAAAGTGACGGGGCTGGTCGTAACAGTGGTACAGGTTCCGGTCATCCATAGGGATCAGGTCCACGTCACTGAAAATGAAGCAGTCGTATTCTGCGTCTTTAAGAGCCTCTGTATAGCCAACGTTAAGAAGCTTGGCCCGATTAAAGGTGTCCTCGCCAAGCTGAAACACAACAGAAAAAAAAACAATAGCTTTAAAATGTTGCAAAATGCATTTAAGATTAGCCAAAGAAAAGTCAATAATAAAATATTTCCAATTTGGTCTATATTTACACTGAATGGGACGCCATGTAACACCAAAACACTATGTGGTGTCTGAACTAATAATCCAGTGTGACAATAATCCCATGTAATCCTGTAATACCTGTGATTTGGCCCAATAATCCAAAAGTGTAAACTACTGTCACAAATCTACTGCCTTTTCAGCACAATGCCTGTGGATGTGGACTACAAAAGCATTAAAAAAATGATTAAAGGATGCATATTACGTGAGGCTTTGAAGTGTCGCATTCACCACACAACCACATCTGTAAACAGTGATGAACGCCATTGGATGCAAAGAGATGCACCTCTCGAGCAAAATCTTATTTCATGACACCAATGCTAAAAAAGTAAGGAAAATAACTTAATACTAAGTGACTTTTAGCTTCTATCAACATTTATCCTAACTTCAATTCTCTCAGAGGCCCAGAGGAGAAAGATTCTTCAGTATAAGAGAGAAATAGAGAAAGAGTGAGAGGGGGCAGATAAGGCAATATCTTTAAAAGACATAAAATAGCTTTTTTCATCAGGAAGTGTGCTCATTAAACATTACTGGGCTCATTTTCACTAGTTTAATAAGATTTATTCCTCATGTGGTGACAGACAGCTCAGGCAAACACAGCAGTAGATGTCTGGTAATAACACACACCTCGCTAAAAACGACAGATTTATAACAGGGACATGCTCACGACTTAGCATCTCCCATCCAAGAAACCAGCTCCAAGACAGTAGATATTGTACAATGGACATCATGAACAGATGGTTTTGGAAGAAAAAACTCTAATTATTTTTAGAAAACGGATCATCGGAACTAAGCATTCATCCTGAAGTTTCAGCTGTGAGGTGTTTGGCTTGTTTTGTACGGTTTCAACACACCATGAAGTGGGTTTGATTGTGAAACAGGTGTAGAACCCTCCCCTCATTAGCCAACTTGCACCTGTTCTAAGTCGTTAACCTCAACAGGGACAATGGCTCATCTGGGGAGTGTTATATCATCCCATTTTTGTGTTGTACATTACCAAAACAACCACAAGTGATGGACGTCTTGTGTACAGTTACATACATATATTAAAGCATGACAGGATGTGTCACAGTGATTTTACCATGGTTACCAAGGTGTTGTTGGACATGGCGTAGTGTCTAAAACCCCCTTATACACTGTAACATATAAGTGAATTTGGTTATACTTTATTTTAAGGTGTCCTTGTTACAGTGTAATTATACATTTAAGTACTGAGTAATACTAATCATCTGCATGCACTTACTATATGGTAAGGGTTATGATTAGGGTTTGGCTTAGGGTTACCTTCATGTAATTATGCATAATTTATTGTTATTATAATAGTAAGTACATGTAACGTGTGCAAAGAACACCTTAAAATAAAGTGTTTCCATGAATTTTTGTTTATATAAAATGTAAAAAGACACTAGTGATCAATAAAAAATTAAATGTATTGATATTAAGGAAGGAAAGGAAAGGACATGATGTGTTGCCAAGTATGGTGACCCATACTTGGAATTTGTGCTCTGCATTTCACCCATTCAAGTGCACACACACAGTAGTGAGAAGTGAACAAACACACACACACACACACACACACACACACACACACACACACACACACACACACACACACACACACACACACACACACACGCTGTGAGCAGCCATATTGCTGCAGCGTCTGGGGAGTGCCTTGCTCAAGGGTCTCACCTCAGTTGTGATATTGAGGGTGGAGAGAGTGCTGGACATTCACTCCCCCCATCTACAATCCCTGCCAGACCTGAGACTCGAACCCACAACCTTTGGGTTACAAGTCCAACTCTCTAACCATTAGGCCACGATTTCCCCATTAATTAATAATTACAGTTAACATTTTTTCTGTTACTGGTTAAACTAGTGAAAGATAGATATACACTAATTTACTTAAATATGCTGATATAGATATAAATATGATTAGTGCATTTCTTTTTATTATTAAGGTTGTGCTGCTTAATATTTTTGTGGAAACAGTGATTTTTCTTTTTCAGGATTCTCTGATGAATAAAAAGTTCAAAAGAACACAGTTTATTTGAATGTCACTGCATCTTTGCTGAATATGAGTATTTATTTCGGTAAAAAAACAAAAACAAAAACAAAATTTATTTCAAGGCTGTAAATAAAAACAATAATATTGTGAAATATTCTTACAATTTAAAATATCTGTTTTCTATTTTAATACATTTTTAGATACTAATATATCTTATAGACTAATAATTCTTCAATATCATTCTAATAAGCTGATTTGGTGCATTTCCTTTCAATGTTGGGAACTGCTGCTTAATATTTCTGTGGAAATTGTGATTTTTTTTCAAGATTATTTGATTAATAAAATGTTCAAAAGAAGACAATTTAGTTGAAATAGAAATATTCTGTAACATTATAAATGTCTTTATATTCGTAATTTGGCCCAAAAATATGCATTTCTCAAAAAAAAAAATCGGTAACACTTTCTATGAAGCCCGTATTTATAATACATTATAAAGGTATTCTTAAGGCATTATAATGAATGCATAATGAATTATAAATAACTTTATAATATGTTGTATCATCTCATGAATATTCATAAGAACAGTTTTAATGTATTATAACAGTTACTTATTTGTGGTTATAGCTTTTAAGAGTATGATGATTTATAACACACAATGAACACGATCCATCCGCTTGTTACAATGGATTATATTTCTCATAGTTATAATGTATTATAAGTCTCATATCTTGCCACGTTACTTATGTCACTTTACTTAAAGCAGACAAAGACCACTTATAAGTAATAATAATAATAATAATAATAATAATAAAAAATTCTCCAACAGCCATAAGATCAGATATCAGTTCAGATGAATGTGTAATATGACACATTTGCTTTGAACATTTTTTTTTTTAAATATAATATCAGTTTGATTATTTTGATGGCACCCTTTAGACAGCTGTTGATAAGTAACTCTGCAACTACATGTCAACTAGCAGTCATGAAAGTATTAGTGGTGTGTCTGCTAAATATACTGTATGCTAACACTTTATTTTGATGGTTCCTCAACAGACATACTGAGTATAGGATACTTTGCAAGTATGTGAACGTTCTACCTACCTTACCTAAGTCTACTAATACAATTAGTTTTATATATATAAACATTGCACTCAAGAGATGTAGTAAGGTACTGTGCAGATCTTAAATAATGTCAAGCTATGATATAGCTCATTATAAATGAAGTAGATTTAATATGGTGTTCATTGTGTGTTATAAATAATCATACTCTTAAAAGTTATAACCACAAATACGTAAGTACTATAATGTATTATAATTGTTGTTATGATTATTCATGAGATTTTATAACACATTATAAGGTTTTTTATAATGCATTATGCATTCATTATAATGCCTTAAGAATACCCTTATAATGTATTATAAATACGGGCTTCATAGAAAGTGTTACCAAAAAATCTTACTGACCCTAAATTTTTGAATGGTAGTGTATATTAATCTAACAAACAATTGCTTTATTATTATAATTATTTAGTATGTGTACCTTATTTGACATTTAGACAGTAGATACTGGAATTAGCCATTGAGAAACCCATACTGGTTTACGATAAAATGGAAATACTATGGCACTCTCTGGAGCTCCTTGGAGCGCCATGTAAAAACCACTGTACATGAATATGGTTATATGAATCCTCATATAAAGTGAATATGAAGAGGGGCTGTGAGTTTGATATATAACCCATTACAAACAGCCCAAACCGAAATGCATTTACTCTGAAGGTTGTTCCTAATTGCAGTCAATGAGGCAGAGGAAAATCATTCTCAGCTTGAACTCAGTAAATAAAACAGCCTCCCTCTTTCCATCAGTAGCACACTAAGAAGTACAATGACTCTGTTTCTTAACCCACACTTAAACCACTCAGCTTGAGGTCTGAGAGTCACATCGGCCCCCAGCTAGAGTCTCCTTCTCCTTCTGTAAGCTTATCGCAGCCATGTCAGTTGCTCAATACTTGCTCTCTGAGAAGCAATTAGCTGTATTTTTTTTATCTGATGATCATGCTGATAGCTAATCACAATCCCTTGCTCGCTCTAGGTCATGAGGGAGGATCCCTATAGCGGCACACTCGAGGCCAACCGAGGGAGTCCTACCCGGACCCCGTTGCTATGGAGACAGATTAGGACCAGGGCTCATCCTGAGAGATTGCATTGTGCATTTTCTTGTGCAGGTGTGTGTGTGTGTGTGTGTGTGTGTAAGCCTGCATTATCAGTCCCCAGCAGGCTGACCATATCATGCAGCATGCTATCGATGCCAGAGCTGAAGGCTAGAGAAGGAGAGGAGACAAAAAAAAAGGAAAAAATCAGGAGTGAGCCGGATCGACCGGGGTTACAGGGAATGTGTGCGTGAAAGAGACAGAGTGATAGAACATAAAGGAGAAAAAGAAAGCTTCTTGAGCTCATTTTTTTCCTCAATTTTTACTTGCCTTGCCAAGATTTTTAGTGTCCCCTCCAAAAAAAAAAAAAGTTATATATTAATGTATATTATATGTATATGTATATATATATATATATATATATATATATATTTTCAACACATATATTTGAAGGTGCCAGAAAATACATATTTTTTGATTAAATGTTAATTTGAAAATTAATTACATTTACAAAAGCATCCAATGATAACAGTATTCTTTTCATATGTAGTATTCTTTTTTTTCTTTTTTTTTAAAAAAATCTGTTGTTTGGTTTATTATTCAACTTTTTAAATAATATCCACTCATTCTCAGTGAGAAATGTGTGGCTTTACATTAGACATAAGCCAACACAAGAATGAAAATAAATTTCTGAAACTGTTAATCAACTTTAAATAAATATACTGGCATAAATAACAACAACAATAATAATAACTGTATTTTTAAATTAAATTTTCAGAATTGTAATAATTACAATTAAATTAATTACAATTAATTACAACTAATTAATGGTTTTGTTTCTGCATTTAAATTATCTTTAATTTTAATAATAATAATAATAATAATCAATATCATCACTGCATATTCATAATGCATATTATATTTGTGTTCTTGTAGTTGAATGATCATTTACTTATTGTGTCAGTAAGTATCAGAAATGAAATTAAATATTATTTTAAACAAAAATTATCTGTTTCAATATCAGTCATAGTAATTACAGGGGAGAAACGTAAAATAATAGTATTTGTACTTTATATGCAATTTTTATAACTGTAATAATTACAATTCAAAATAGATATATTTCTGTTTTTAAATCATCATTAAACTACATAAATACAAACAATGCATATTATGAATATATGTGACCCTGGACCACAAAACCAGTCATAAGTGTCAATTTTTCAAAATTGAGATTTATACATCATCTGAAAGCTGAATAAATAAGCTTTCCATTGATGTATGGTTTGTTAGGATAGGATAATATTTGGCCGAGATACAACTATTTGAGTTTCTGGAATCTGAGGGTGCAAAAAAATCAAAATACTGAGAAAATTGTTTAAAGTTGTCCAAAATTAAGTTCTTAGCAATGCATATTACTAATCAAAAATTATGTTTTGATATATTTACAGTAGGAAATTTATAAAAAATCTTCATGGAACATGATCTTTACTTAATATACTAATGATTTTTGACATAAAAGAAAAATCAATAATTTTGACCCATACAATGTATTTTTGGCTATTGCTAAAAATATACCCCAGCGACTTAAGACTGGTTTTGTGGTCCAGGGTCACATATTATTATTATTATTATTATTATCATTATCATTAACAACAACAACAATAATAATAATAATATTCAATTATATAATGTCAAACATATTAGGTTTGTATTCTTGTATTCTAACAATTAAATTCTTGTATTTAAATTACTGTACTTGTATTATAATATATTGTTAAAAACAATCTGTATTAAAATCAGTCACTCAAACTAAAGGGAAAAACAGCTTTTCATTTTTCTTAAGTTTTAAACTACAAACTAAATCTTTAGGTCTGACAAGCTACAATTCTGTCAACTGGACTTGAATCGCTCTCAATCTGGCCCGGCCTCTGGGACGTCCTTAGACTTGCACTCTGGTTTCCTCTTCTCAAACATGAGTGAAAAGAAAATCCCTACAAAACTGAAACAGAAGTATTCATTTAGTGCACTTTCATCGTTAGTCACTCAAAGTGCACTAATTATAGAGACAAACCCCCTGCAGCAACCTGAGGATCAGTGTCTTGCTCAGGGCCGCAATCACTCACACATCACTTCTTGCGGCGATCAAACCAACAACCATCCGGTTAGCCAGCCCCGATGAACATCCACTACACCACGCCATCCCCAGAAACTCAATCTCACCTAAATGAGGACACCATATGTTGCACAAGCATGCTGCAGTCAACAGACCACTTACAGTGAGTGTTTTACATGCGCTGCGTTTTGACAGGTTCTCTTGTCGCGACCTATTTTTTTCTGCTCGCTACTATAGAAATGGTTTGTATAGTCAGTACCATTTCTAAAATAGTCAGAGAAAATAACAGCTCTCTATAGAGCGGCTGTCGAGCATTGACGTTTCTCACTGTTGAACAACTGTGCCGGGGCAGAGATCGCTGCTAAAGTACTGCTGGAAGTTTTGCTACTACAGTTAGCTTGTTTTGGAAGTTGCTTTGATTTAGGAGAGAGTTGCCTCATTACTGTTCCTCACTGCCACCTGACAGCAACTGTAGCGTGAGCAGGGCTCAATTAAAAGCATGCTTCAGACATGCGTTCATGTCTTCTCGATGGCTGGAGGAGAGGCTCTGAGCCCCAGGATGAGGCGGCGCTGGCGACCGGCCAGGCAAACTAATTTACAGTAATGAAACAGTGGCTATGGAAGCGCAGAAGAAAGGCAGCTTATAGACAAACCCCAGTTATTTCTGAGAATTCAATTTGAGTTTGTCTCTATTTCATCAATAGCCTGACATCACGAGGATTAGTATGGAAAAAAGAGATGAAACAAGCTGCTGCTATCAGAGAGATTCATTAGCCTGGATCAGAGCACTCTCTGCCTCTTTTGTTTCTTCTTTCCTTCCTCGTGCTTTCTTTCTTACTGCCTTCTTTTCTTTCCCTCACTTTCTCTCTCTCCTTTCTTTCATTCATTTCTTCTCTATCTTCATAACTTTCTCCTCCTTCTTTCCATCCTGTCTTCCTTCCTTCCTATTTAGTTTCTCTCCCTCTTGTTTTTTTTCTTTCTTTATTTTTATCGCTTCCTCATTCTTCCAGTTTACTTGTTTATCCATCCTCTTCTTTCTTTCTTTCTTTCTTTGTATCCCTTCCTCCTTCCTCCAGTTTTCTTTTTTCCATCATCTTCCTCTCTTTCTTTCTTACCTGCCTTCCTTCCTTCCTATCTTTCTTTCCTTTTGGTTTCTCTCCTTTTATCTCTTCCTCCTTCCACCAGTTTCCTTTTTTCCATCTTTGTCCTTCTTTCTTAATTTTTACATGCCTTCCATCCTTTCTTTCTTTCTTTCTTTCTTTCTTTCTTTTTGGTTTCTCTCTTTTTATTGTTCCTCGTTTCACCAGTTTTCTTTTTTCATCCTCTTCCTCTCTTTCTTTTTCTTTCTTTCTTTCTTTCTTTCTTTCTTTCTTTCTTTCTTCCTTCTTCATTCTTACCTTCCTTTCCTTCCTTCTTTATTCTTACCTGCCTGCCTGCCTTTCTTTTTGGTTTCTCTCTTTTTATCGCTTCCTCTTTCCACCAGTTTCCTTTTTCCCATCTTCATCCTCTCTTCCTTTCTTTTTCTTTCTTTCTTTCTTTCTTTCTTCCTTCCTTCATTCCTTCTTCATTCTTACCTCCCTTCCTTCCTTCCATCCATCCATCCATCCATCAATTTTCTTTCTTTCTTTCTTTCTTTCTTTCTTTCTTTCTTTCTTTCCATCTATTCCTCACATCTTGCCTCCATCTTTGTTTCTTCTTATCTTTCTTTTTCCTATTCTTTCCTTTCTTAAACTTTGTTCAAAATTTGCTTTCCCCAACCACTCTTTAATTTCTCTTTTTCCTTGTCCCTTATTTCCTTCTGCCTTCATCTTTTTCTCCTTCTCTTGCTTCTAAATTTGCTTTCCTCAATTGCTCCTTTATCTTTTATTTTATTTCTTATTTTTTCATTCCTTTCCTTTTCTTACTCATTTCCTTCTAATCTTTCCTTTTAAGATTTCATTTCCTTTCTTCAACATCCTTGGTTTCTTTTCCTCTAGAGTTGCCTACCTTCTGTTTTCTTTCTAACTCTTTCTTCATTCTTTCCTTCCATTTTCTTTCTCACCTTCTCTTCATTCTACATAATTCTTCCCATATTTTCTTTGTGGTTCATTTCTTTCTTTCTTAACTTCTTTGCTATTGTTCCAACTTTATTCTCTCCTGTAAGTGAGAGGCCAATGAATTATTGCTGTTCTATCAGTGCACCATTTAAATATGGATTTTTGCTGGGCCTACATCAGCCTTGGAGCAGATTATTAGAGTAAGCCTTACTAGTGTACGCAACACCCGCACTCTCGCCGTCCGACTGACACTAAATCTATACGATATTCTATGGGCCCACAAGGAATTAGGAATTTCTCATTATAAATAAATCACTCACACAAACCGTGAGGCTACCTTCTCTCGACCGAGTGTCAGGCTTTCGAGTAAGCAGAAAGATTGGGGCATTCTGGGTTGAGCTCACCAGAATCACCTCGCAGGGAGCATGATTTCCATCGTATTCACCATACATCTCCTAAACAAACGCATAAGTACTCACAGTGTGCCATCCCACATCCCACAATGCACTGCAAAATTATTATTTTTTTGTTTTTTTGACCATCATAAGAAACAATGTCCTAAACACACACCCTCCGTTGCCTTCAGCAGTGTTGGGCCAGGTCCGATCGAACATGCAGGAGATCTTAACCTCCCCATGGGTGCCACTGAATGAATCATACACGGTGTTGCTAGCAATCAGCTTACATTAAGGCTATCAGAACACCTGCTGTCAGCTAATAAACCAGAGAGAGTTGCTGCAAGTCCCCCTGTCAAAGTGAGTTACTGCAGTCTTCAGTAACACTCGCGGGCAGAAGAGAACTCTTCCTCTTCAAGAAATGGCCTCTGCGGTCCTCTGTGTACCCAGCACAACTAGGCCTTGCTAATTTGATTTTGATGTGTTGGTATCAGTCCAGTGGCTTAGGATACACGCCATGTTTCTCTCTTCTTTTTATCGTTTGTTCCGGGCAAGACTGCCACCGCAGGGATCTCATGCAAGAAATCACAAAGCACAATGGGGCACTATTAATCATTCTGCGCTAACAAGGGACAACATGCATGTCCAGTCTTATTTACATTCCCTTCTGTGTTTTGTGGACTGTAAAGTAAATGATAAATTACAAAGTATGACAGTATCAGTATCGCAAGGCAAGGCAAGAACTGGCAAAACACTTGTGAACAAAAGTCTGGCTCTGTTTCTCCAAATCCTCCATGGAAAAGCGTACAACACACCTTCCATGGTTAATAAGACAGATTCTAGGGTAATGCACTAAGAAAAACAAAGTTAACTGGTAGTATGACTGTTCTTGGTCAGTTTATAAAAAAACATCAGGAATGAAACAACTTTCAGTAAAATCTGTCATTTTCATGTTAGATGCAACCATTTAACTTGCTGGAAAACTACTACGTTTTTTTTTTTTTTGTAGTTAAACCTTAAAACACATATAAAAACATGCCTGAGAAGGATGCGTCCACATAAACAAGATTTTATGAAGGAAGACTGAAGTTAAATCGAGATGTGGGTGAGCATGAGATGCATGCTAATGTAACGCAATAACGTCGCTGGCCTCATTTTCGTTAATCTGTTCGGCTATTGGGGCTTGTAGGATAAAAGAGACCCTGCACATCAGCAGGTGATTAATATATACTCAGCTGTCAATCGGTATGGAATTCAGATAAGTTGCGCAGTATGAAGAGGCTTCATAAATCAGGCTTTTGAAATAAATGTGCTACAAGTATAATACTGGGAGACAGGTGGGTGTTACATCAACGCTCTTCTTTGACAGGCAAGTGTTCAGATGTAGGGGGAAGGGGAATTTCACAGACCTGATTTAACCGCACAATGTGAGCTGTGAAAATGTCAAACATATTAACAGCTGGGCTGTATTCATAGCTGAAGGCAGGCAATGGGATGTAAAGGTCCTTGTTGTGTAACTTCATTAAACTTATCTCTACTGCCTCTGTAAGTTTCCTCTTGTGCTGGAAAAAAAGATTTTTTTTTTTTAGTATTTAAACGAAATTGATACATAGTCCAACCAAGACTTAGTCATACTTTCACAGTTCTTCACTCAAAATAAATCACCCTAACACACTATAGAGCAAGCACTGTTAGCTGTCTTCAAATATCCTACAAAGGACAATGCTAACAAATATATTAATCTATACTGTAATTTATGGGATGATTGAATGATTGGTTGTAAAACAACTTTTTGTTGAGGTTTTGCTCAGACACAATATTATATATATTGTCTTGCAAAATAATTATTGTTTATTCACTAGGGGTCAACCGATTATCGGCCTGGCCGATTATCGGCGCCGATATTAAGCATTTTTATGATTATCCGTATCGGCCATTTTCAAAACCGATGTGCCGATAAAATAATTTAATTTTAAAACACGCTATTTGGCTCTGATGCCGCCTGTCTGAACTCACCACTCTGTGGCCTAGAGCAGTCTCTGATTTGTTTGGAGTCACGAGTCCGACCAATCAACGTGGAAAACTAAAGGCACTCTCACACCGAAAGCGCTTGCTAACAGGAGCTGCTTCAGTGATCACACATCAGTTGTCTCTCAAAGGCAGCAGCAGACATTGCTCAAGTTGCAAAAAAATCACAATCCACTACACTGAAGTTTCAAAACACCTCAATATTATCTATTTATGGTTTCCGCGATGGGAAAACGCGGACGGAATCGCGGAATCCAGTCATAAATGGAATTTACTGAATATGTAGTCACGGAATTTGTCCAAAGTTTGGATGAATTAATCAAAAGTAGGTCAGTACACTTAAATCGACTCGCGCTATGGACTAGTATCTGTAAACATTAAGCTGCAAAAAGACTATTTAAATATGAATTCTGCATGTGCTGCGTGTCTCTGTATATGTGAATGTCACAGACGCGCGGTTTTAATTAGTACACACACACACACACACTGAAGTGCGCGACGCTCGTGGTGTTTTCAGCATCTGCCGTCTCACTAAATGAGGACATAAATACACGAACAACATCCTCAGAACTGCTCTGAGAGTTACTTCATGAGCATTTGACCGTTTCATTTGAGTAAAACGATCGTCATATCATATACATAGGCTACAGAAACTTAAGAGGTCCTCATGGCAACCCGTCAAAATAAAAGTTCGGTTTATCTACTAATACTACTACAACAATTACAACTTTTGTTTAAAAGAATAATCACACAATACGCTATTTCATCCATGTTTTAATTTTAATAGTAAACCCATTTGTTTGCCAAAAAATAGAGTTTAACTCTTATTTGATTAAAAGATAAATGAAATTAATGTTTTATGGCTTCATTTGCACTGCACTGTAAATTAAAACTAATGGAAATTACTGTCACATAGGCCAAGATTAAGATACTGTCACATAGGCCAAGATTAGGACGACAGAAATTGTGACATTTCAATAGGCTATTGAACCAAGTGTGCCTATAACAGGCTATTAGTGTTATACTGTAGTTTAATTAAAATAGTTGCGGTCTTCTTCGCAACATCTACAATGGAGCTATGAAGACAATTAAATTATTTACGCTTATATACATTGTGCTTTTTAAGGTAATCATTTGATGTGCATTAAATGATTAATTGAATAGTCACCTCTTGTAAGTTATGATTTAGTCATCAGAAAAGAATTAATGAAGAATTATGAGAGGTTATGCTATTACACATACATTTCTAACATGTAAATTATTGAAGCCAAATACTTACATTTCCCCAAGCTGTTTAGCTGTAGTACAGTATTCACTGGCTTAATCATGAAGCATACAGTGGCCCCACTTTTAACTCTCTCTTAATATTACACTTATTGTAGATGGATGCATGGAGGAAAACAAGTGTAAGAAGTGCAACCAACACCAGGGAAGGAAGTTTTTGTCAGAGCTCGTTATTCTTAATTTTGAAATGAATTTTCATTTTTACACCAGACATATATATCGGGTAAAAATATCGGTTATCGGTCTACTTGGTCTGTAATAATTGGTATCGGCATCGGCCCTGAAAAACACATATCGGTCGACCCCTATTATTCACATTAAACAATTTAAATTCAGAATTAAAAAAAATCATTTGATCAATGCAAAATAATTTACTAGGGCACAAACTAATGAGTGAAGAATGAAGTAATTTTCAGTTTCTCTATCCTTGGACTGTGATAAAAAAAAAAAAAAAAAAATCAAGTTCCCATAATTGTGCACATATTAAAACACTACCAGGTTGGAATTTAAATGTGAATCTTGTCCAAGTTTTAATTTACCCCTGTGAGAATTGCAGGGGTTTCATCCATCAGACAGTGAGGAAAGACTGTGGACCCCAGTACCCTTAAGAGCTGATGTCAAGGCAATGAAAGTCTGCCTTAGTCCATGTCCAGGACACACTGTTCACACAGCCTATGTCCTAATCTTCAAGTACCGCCGTAAGCCATCGTGCAAACTGACTTCCTACACGAGCGAGTCAGCCATTCAGACTCTCTGTAGGGCTCAACTGTTTTCATGAGCTCACTGACACTACCAAATCTTATTACAGACTAACAGCAGGTCAAGCCGAAACGCTCTCGGCGCTCACATTACGAAAGCACTGCACTGACATTTGGAGAGAAAACTTTCAATGCTAACAATCCAAATCAAACATCAGCAAAAAAAACGAACTGATTGCAGCAGATTGACCTGCCTGACACCAGTAAGATTAGTCTCAGTCCTACAAGATGGTAAAGCACCTTTGCTCCAGCGGCGTTGGCTGAATGGGTTTTACAGCTGAAGTGTTAACAGTGCACACAATCTGACCAGTCTACTGTATGAGACCCACTGCTGCGTGCTG
This sequence comes from Tor tambroides, assembly GCA_021397915.2. Lineage (NCBI taxonomy): Eukaryota > Metazoa > Chordata > Actinopteri > Cypriniformes > Cyprinidae > Tor > Tor tambroides. Next base: position 26,963 of record JAFVLL020028760.1, on the reverse strand, counting down.
GGTAGCGTATGATCCTTTCTCTATATGCTTCGCTGGCCGAGCTCCAAGTGTTTCACTCCTGAGGGAGGCCCCTGATGTGTTACATTGTTCTTCATAACATGTGTAACAGAAAGCTAGCCCTTGATCCACCATTATAAATCCAATAAGCAAAGTATGTAGCCACAATCGTGAGCATGCTAAATTGGTTATTTATGTTTATGTCCACGAGTGAGAGAGAGAGAGACACTTGATCTCTAGAGGTACTATTGTTGGTCTATTTAAAGGAACAGTTCATCCAAAAATGAGATTTTTGAAAATTCAGTCATCATTTAGTCACCCATTTGACTTTTTTTCTTCTGCAGAACACAACTGGAACTACTACTTTTCCAATGCTGTTTTTCTTCAAATCGACAATAAATGAGGACTAAAAAAATAAAAAAAAGAGTAATAATTCTGTCCTGCTCACGATGTTGTAAACATACAAGAAGATATTTTGAAGAACGTTGGTAACCAAACAGTTTTGATTCCCATTAACTTCCACTGTATGGACAAAAAACAAAACAATGGAAGTCAATGGGACCTAAAACTGTTTGATAACCATCATTCTTCAGAACATCGTCTTTTATGTTCCACAGAAGAAATATAGTAATGTTTGGGAAAAACATGAAGGCAAACAAATGATGACAGCATTTTCAGTTTTTGGGTGGACTATTATATTAAGCATTCAAACTTCAAAATGGATGTAAAAACACCATTAAATTCCATAAAAAATGGTACACACAACTCACACATTATATTCCAAGACTTCCGAAGCTATTACAACAGCTTTGTGTGTGAGACAGACTGAAATTTAAGAAGTTATCCATTGAAAATCTTTAGCGCATTCATGAGATGTTGGATTTGTGAACAAATCATTCTTTTAATGAATTAATGGGTCTACCACACACACACACACAAAATCTCACTGGTTCAAATTACTGACTCAATGATCCAGTTAACAATACCCACACAAAGCTACTGCAACTTCAGAAGACTTGTCATACTGTACTGCTTTAATAATACTTTTATGATGCTTTTGAGTCCTTTTTGAAGCTTGAAAAGAGCAAGTCTTTAGATTCCTCCTTGTTATTGTGTTTTACACTGATTTGAAGATGCAACAGTAGCCAATTGAAGTGCCTCATGTGACTTCTCTAAAGTGTGAATCTTCAAGTGAAGAACCATTATTTGTCACCACACTCCAACTGTACATTGTTTGGAGTTTGACAGAGACCATCAAGGCTTGCAGCCACACTATCTATACCCCAACCACTCCAAAGAAATCCTGAAAAACAGGGATGTCATGAAAGTGACAAGGAACACAGATGTAGCTCTGTAGAAATCTAGTGGAGTTAGCACAGCTACAATGGTTGCAACGCCGTGCCAAATCAAAATTCTGGCAGAGTGCGTAAGCATGCAGTCCCACGAGGCTCAGCTGGAGCACAACCAATAGCATACTGAACCCCTCCTTATTATCTCCCTAAACATCTGCCCCATGCCTCCACGGGGCTCAGAAAAGAGAGGAACCATTTGATTAATGATTCAGAATCGCTCTCCTGAATCGTTAAACACATCTGCATCAGCAACCTTGTTTCACATAGTAATAAATAGCAGGTATCTGTCTGGATGCCTGACCTGAATCTGCTTTAATGGAAATCATTTGATCCCTACTAAAATGCTGAATACTGATGTGAATGGAAATTACACTTGAATAGTTTCAGCATCAGTAAAAATGCTCTGAATAACCTGTAGGAATGCTTACTGGTATTTAAAAAGAAACTAATTCTCAAAAGGCACACTATATAAAATGTGTGTGTGTGTGTACGAATTGTGTTGAACTTACTATTCAAAGAAAGAATTCTATTCTATCAAAGTATCCTTATGTTTTATAATAAGAAGAATGGTTTTTGAGAACCAAATCAGCATATAAGAACAATTTCTGAAGGAACATGTGACAATGAAGAAAAAATTCAGTTTTGGCACAGGGATAAAGTTTTTTCACTGGAATAAATTACAATTTAAACTCTACATTTTATTAACGGTTTACAATATTACTGTTTTTACTGTATTTTTGATTAAACCCAAAGGTTCATCAAAGGGTGGTATGTATATTATTATGTATAAATACAGTATATAGAGAGATTTTATATAGCGCACATGTAAATAGCACATGTAAATAATGCTATAATTTAAAAAATCTTTAAAACGAACAAAGAAAGTGGGAAAAATGTACAAAACAATAAAAATTCTGTTGAGTAGTGAATACACAAAAGCTCGCTTTCACTCTTTTCTTTTTTATTTCTTAACTGAAATACTCAAATGCTTCAGCATTCAGCAGCCATCAGTGAAAGTTATCAGCTTTCATTCTGCAGGTTATCCACAATTGATTTCAGATGAACTGTGCTGATTTGCTCCACTCTAAAACCAGATCATATTCAGCCAGACTGAAATCCTTGAATACAGTGTAGTACTTTTGCAGCTAATCTAACTAGGGTTAGCCATAATTGGACTGCCTCCATGCCTGACCTCAATTTCTCACTACTTAAAAGGTCAAGCTTCAGGGAGACGATGTCTTTCTGCCTTAGTCTCTTGCTGGCAATCTACAGAAATGAAGAACGGCCCTAGAGGATATGAGAAGAAAAAAATCAATTATGAATTTACATTCATTTTGGCTAGTGGGCTATATGGAGAAACATCTACAGTAGTAACAGTAAGTTATTCATTAAAAATCTTGCTGGACAGTCACAGTCACCATTCACTTTCAGTATATGAAAAAGAGCTGCTTGAACATTCTGCTATTCACGGAAGAAATAAAATAACATGTTTTGAAAGACATGAACACTCTTAAAAATAAAGGTGCTTCAAAAGGTTCTTCAAGCAATGCCATAGAAGAACCATTTTTGGTTCCACAAAGAACCATTCAGTCAAAGGTTCTTTAAAGGACCATCTCTTCCTTACCTTTTTATAATCTGAAGAACCTTCTTGCACCACAAAGAACCTCTTGTGAAACAGAAAGGTTCTTCAGATGTTAAAAGTATATGGAACCATTTAGACAAAAAGATTCTTCTATGGCATCGTGAAGCACCTTTATTTTTAAGAGCGAAGGTGAGTAAATAATGACAGAACTTTCATTTCTGGGTGAACTCTTTCTCTTTAAAGCATAAGCCCCTGAAGGACAGACAAATAAAATGCTGCTGATCTGTTTGCGAGAAGGAGAAAATAGACGACAACCTACTGAAGCATTGTTTTTGCCTGTCTGTTGGTTTTTATTCAGCCATAAACTTAATGTACCATGTAAACACAGAAACACAGTAAAGCAGCTTGTTGACTAGTGCATTGTAAAATCTAAATGTTTTCTTTTTCAAGGCTACTGTGTATTAAATGTGGAAAATATCACATCAACAATAAAACTTCCAACAAATATATCATGCGTTATCAGAGCAGCGGGCCAGGTTTACGGAAGCACATTTTTCCCTCATCTATCGGCTCCTTGGAGCGTAACTCTCACCCTCGTAAACTGCTGTCAAAACAGTCCCTGCTTAAAACAGCCCCAGACGGGGAGGGCAAGCAATTAAAGAATTAGACCTTAATTTTTCTGATGGTCTTTAGTCTGCAGCTGCTAATAGAATTGTGCATTTAAACGTGAGTGTGCTTTAGGAAGAGCTTTCTTGATTTGTGTTGCCTATGTGCTTAACTTTAATTACAAATCCCATTAGTCTTAAAAACGGTGCATTACACTGGCAATTTGATAAACAGATGGCATGACTCCCTACCTCACATCCACCACAGCACTCCACTTTGAATATGGGGAAAACATCATTATTTTCACTTAGGAGCCCTTGCCCAATAAAATGAGCCAATTACCAAAAAGACGCTTGATCATTTTGCTGTTTGTCCTTCAGAAGACTTGCAAGCCAACCAGCAATTTGCAGTCCTCCTCTGGTTACGTGTGGGTGATGTGCACAACGATTAGCTAGATATGTGCCTTGATATTCTCAACTGGATGTAAAATATCTGGAATATCTTATTATTTTTCAAAGACAACAAGGGAAACTCTCTGTTGTTTGTAATTTCACCCCTCGCTATATCACAGACAGCTTGGTATCGGCCTAGATCTATTATTAATGAAGACCAAGAATTAAACATTTCATGAGAATATGTGCACTTGACCACAATTTCCCAGTAGTCAAGCATAGAAACTTTTTGAGGGCTTCCTCACATAGTTGCAAGAGTAAAAAGCAAAAAACAGGGAAGGGAACACATACTCCCGTGTAATAAATAGCCGACGTTTGCCGGTGATTCAAGGTGAACACATTAACCAAGGTAAATACTAACTGGCAGTAGTGAGAATGGTGAGATGAGAGAGTAAAATAAAGGCCTCTCATCTTAAATGATGGATTAGGCCTGCCACACAAGGTTTGGAGGCAAAGAGTCCGTCTGTTCGTGACCATCGCTGTGATATGCCATCTCTCTCTCTCTCTGTGTGATCTTAAGGTAGTGCCCATGGGACGTTTCCACTCTGAAGGACAGCCTATTACATGGTCAGGGTTGAGGAGTGCTGTCTCGCCTAGATTGGAAGTGTGGCAGGTGGATTATGCTGACACTCACACCATGGCCCTGGCTGAACGCATGAGCAGGTGGGTGAACCACTCAAGCAGAGGTCAAGGTGCTAGTGAGGCCCAATCTGTCCTCTTGTAGCCTCAGTCTTAGACGGTACAGTCCACCCACAGAATGTCTGATGCATATTGCAGCAAACTGGAAAAACCTTCTTGAGCTGGCAAGCTCTAATCTGATTGGCTAACTCAAATTTCAGAAGTACTGACGCATAGGTGATTTATTAGTGAAATAAACACTGGATTTGCCAAAGATTGTAATGTTAGTTTTTGTAATCTGATTGGCTAACTCAAATTTCAGAAGTACTGACGCATAGGTGATTTATTAGTGAAATAAACACTGGATTTGCCAAAGATTGTAATGTTAGTTTTTGAGATGCTTAGTAGCAAGTTTACTAGATATACACAAGCAAAATCAATCTATCAATCAATCAATTGACATTTATCTGTTCATACACAAGTAAATAAACAGTTAACGAGCTATTTACCTTATGTACGTTAGATATATACAAAGCTGTTCAAAAATCTAGAGTCAATAAGAATGAATATTTTTGAAAGAAGTCTCTTATGCCCAACAAGGTTACTTTTTTTAAATAAAAATATAGTAAAAAGAGTAACATTGTGAAATATTATTATAATTTGAAATAACTGTTTTCTATTTTAAAACATAATTTATTCTCGTGATGGCAAAGTTGGATTATCAGCTGCCATTTCTCCAGTCTTCAGTACTAAGATTCTTCAGAAATCACTGTAATATGCTGATTTAGTGCTCAAAAAATATTTTGTTGTTCTGCTCAATATTTTTGTGAAAAAGCAAAACAGGATAATACATGCTCATTTCAATACTTTTAGATGAGCATAAAGTCCAACGAACAGCACTTATTTGAAACTGAATTTTTATTTGTAACATTACAAATAAATTTACTGTCCATTTTGATAAATTTTATGCATCCCTTTTATGCATGTAGTTTTGTCTAAGATCTGGGTATCCCTGATTTAATATCCTGAACCTAGGATGCTGCTTCTATTTTCCCTGTGAATAAATATTGTGGGAGTAGTAAACATCACCACAAGTATAAAAGAGAGAGAGAGAGAGAGACTCTGAAATTTAAGAAAAAGCACCGCACATCAAAAAAGCTGTGATGTGCTTGTTTGTTTGTTTATTTCATTTCATAGGAGAGGCAGAACTGAAACAGAGTCTGAGAAACGTGTCCTTGAGAAGAACCGTAAGTGAAAGCAGACGAGTGAGTACTTCAAATTGTATCTCCAGAGAAACTCAAGCTTGTAGGTTGAGGCTGAAAGCAACTCATTTTAAATGCTGGGCGTGCTGAGAGATGCTCGTAGCAACTCCAGTATTTTCTTCAAATGCAGTTCAACACGGAGTAGCATGTGGAACGGCTAGTGTGGTTAAATTCAACAAAATCACACACCATTGAGATATGAAGTGATTGATTGCATTGGCCTGGTACCTCGTGAAAAACCCCACAAACCCTGTTGCAGAGTGAGGATGAAACATTACATCATTAAAATCTTTTCCACCAGGATGTTTATATCCCACGATCCCCCGCAAGCTTTGAGAGGATCCACTCTAACAACCTTCAAAAAATGTGTTTTTGTCTGACTTCCACATTTTGTTTGCACTGGATAAACACGGTGGATGAATTCGCAGAATATGTGAAACGACTAAAGAATTGTGAAGGTTGGAGGAATATTACAAAAGCCATTAAGCAGCGCCCACAGCAGTCAGAAAGCTCAGGCGACATCAGCATGCCCCGGCACACAGCTGGCCCCCACACAACCTTATCCCTCAGAGACAAAAACACAGCCCAGAACAACTGCAGCCACTCAATTACACTAATATCACAAATTGGAGTCAGGAGGAACAGATAGCCATAGAAGATGAATATCCACTTTTCACTGAGTTTAAATGGAATTTTTCAGTGTCACGCAAATTAGACTATTTTGTCGTATTTAAAATTGGAGGAATATGTTACAAGGAAGCAATGCGATCCAAAAAATACTAAATACATAACATGATATGTTCACAATCCATTAAGATGAATCCCAAGGTCTAGTGTTTACTCAATGGCATTTTTCTTCACCACCAATATAAAGTGATAAGTGCTCTTACAAATAGCCAACTCAAGGGCAAAACATTTACTAGGAAGGAAAATAGAAAAAGGCCAGATTCAAGCCGATGTTTCATATTATAAGTTGGGTTAGAGGCTAATTGAACCGACTATTGTACAGGCCTCCTGACACATTTGCTCTGCATCTGCATCATTTTATCTGACAGACACACAGGGCCATGAAAATAGTGCAATATTAAAATAGATCATCAAAACGAACAAAGAAAATGGGGAGAAAATTACAAAACAATAAAAAATGCTGTACAGCTAATACACATGGATGGATGAATAAATGAATACTTCAAAACAAAGAAATTGTACAAAAACAAAGAATGCTGTATATTAAAACTGAGACTTTTGAAATGAAGGTCAGAGGAAAAAAGCAAACAGTAGCACAATGGAACTGCCACCAACAGAACCCATCATTCCTTCCCAACATACCGCTCCATTATATCTGGGCAACAGCCTAAAATGACAGCACTGATTACCAATACTGACCCTGCTCTGAACGTGGACGGCGCAGGGACTGCTGAGCACATAATCTTGATTAAGCAGAGCTGGCAGACTTCAGCTCTCGGGTGAACTCAACAGTTCTCAGATCAGTCTCAGCAGGGGTTGTTTTCATGTTGTGGCAGATGCTTTCCCAGCAAGGTCAACTGCTATGCTGAGAGAGACAGATGAAACATAAAACTGAGACAGAAATGGAAAAAGTTTCAGCTGAAACCGTTATTAATTTTTTATCTCAAAGTACACCATTACTGTCTAAGCAGTATTATAGGCAATAGATCTAATAGAGCTCAATCTGGCCAAGCGACGAGACATCAACAACCAGCATTACCATGCTGTGTCAGAGTAAGGGCTGAGGAAAAAAAACGTACACACTGTGCTCACTGCTTTCTTGAAAGCAAAGTAAATAATCTCATTTCATTTTCTTCATTTTTACATAAAATGTCATTTTGACTATGTGGATCAAGTCAAATTTTTAACCCTGTTGCCCGCATTATTATAACAAAAATGACAATACTGTACACATATTTCTTTGGGAAATTTTTTGGGACATGTGTGTATAAATAACTACAAAGCAGCATTTAGCCCCAAACTAGCTATTAATAGCTTGCATATTGCTTGCAATCTTCATGCTATTAGCCATTGTTTAAATTTCTACAATATTAGCTATATATGTTACAAAAATTAAAAAATAAAATAAAATGAAACAGCTCATATATATTTCATATATGAGTGTGTGTGTGTGTGTGTGTGTGTGTGTGTGTACTGGTTTTTGTGGTTTACGGGGACAAAATTTGTTTAATGACATGGGTATGACAGAGGTATTACAATTTGAAGGTGGTTTATGAGGACACTGCCTATGTCCCCGTAATTCAAAAGGCTTAAAAAACATACTAAATGGTGTTTTTTTGAAAATCTAAAAATGCACAAAGTTTCCTTAGAAGGTAGGTTTATAGGGCTGGTGTAGGCAATAGCCCACAGTTTGTATGGTATAAAAACCATTACGCCTATGGAGAGTCCCCGTAAACCACAAAACAAACGTGTGTGTGTGTGTGTGTGTGTGTGTGTGTGTGTGTGTGTGAGAGAGAGAGAGACCCTGGACCACTAGCAATAGCCAAAAATATATTGTATGGGTCAAAATTATTGATTTTTCTTTGATGCCAAAAATCATTAGGATATTAAGTAAAGATCATGTTCCATGAAGATATTTTGTAAATTTCCTACCGTAAATATATCAAAACGTAATTTTTGATTAGTAATATGCATTGCTAAGAAATTCATTTATACAGCTTTAATGGTGATTTTCTCAATATTTTGATTTTTTTGCACCCTCAGATTCCAGATTTTCAAATAGTTGTATCTCAGCCAAATACTGTCCTACCCTAACAAACCATACTGTACATCAATGGAAAACTTATTTATTCAGGTTTCAGATGATGTATAAATCTCAATTTTGAAAAATCCAGGTGTTGACCAGTCTCAACCCTGCTTAGCTTCAGTGAGTAAAAGAAAAAGTTTATGTGTATGTGTCTAACATGTCTGCCTGCAATCCCAAATGACGCTCTTTGACCGGCTGAAGAAAGATAAACCTTAATAGCTCCACACTAACTCCAGAAGGCAAGAAAGCTCTTCGTTCAACAGATTTATTTATGTATGGATCTGTGCCGACGCGCTCTGTGCCTCTCTACAGATCACATGACATGCGTTCAGGGACTTCGATTCTGACTGGAGGAATGAAACTTTAAATGTTCATCATAAAAGACAGAGAGGCTATAGACTGGGAAAGTATCTTCTGTGTGAGCTCACATCTAGGAGGGGGGGGGGGAAATCAATGGAATCAAAGGGAAAAAGAAAATTAAATGTTCTCCTTCTATATTATTTCATAAGCCTTCTTGACAAGGCAGAAGCAGTGAACGTTAAACTTAAAAATTCACCATATACTGTAGGTTTTATGTACTCAGATTAGATTCTCTTTCAGTTCAGTCTGTAACACAAGCTTTTAGTTATTTATTTAGAGCATGAATATCTACTGTACGACAGCTTAAATAGCGGAACGCTGTGATCTCCACTTCACTCCATCTTTTGGGAATGATGATAATGTTTGTGCACAGTCCAGTCTCAGTTTTAACATAGGATGGGTTGGAAATCTGTAAAAATCACTAAAAGTATAAGGAAACTAGACATGAATATTTAAATTCTGAACATTTAAATATGTATATTTTCTAAATGGCAATACAACCTACATGAAAGTGGGCAGCACCCAGTCCTGTCCTACTATTAGCACTTCTGAGTAGAAAAAGCAAGTAGAAAGAGAGTGTGAAAATGGTATCCTGAGCTTTGAAGACAAAATAATAGAGAGGACACATTTTAATTTGATATTCAACGAAAGCAGTCTTGCCTTTTTGATATTCTTCCTAAGAAAAGGAAGATTTCATCTGCCTTTGGTAGAATATGTGGTCAAGGGACTGAGTTTACTTTAATAGGAATGTCCAAAGCACTGGTGCTGTACTATTAAATTAAACAAAAATAAAACAAAAATGATATTATGAAAATATAAGAATATAAGTCATTTACATTATCGGCAGTACTAAATGCAGTCTCTTTGACTGATGCTGTATGCAGCTGTTTTCAAACACTTACACGTGTATAACCATGTGCACTGTGAAGAACGCTCTTGGCAAGGCAGCTGCAAGCAAAAGCAGTCAAATGCACATATATTATGTAAACAAAGTGTGTTTTTCTTAAGTGAACGTAAACTGGCAGAGGAAAAATAAAATATCAGATTTGTGCATTGGACCATACAGTGTAAATACAGCCGAACAGACCTGCCACTATCGGTTACTGTATAATGTATGCCATTAATATTCATCAACCAATAACACTGACAAGAATGCTGAATGGGATCAGTAAGATTTTTCATGCCTCTTATGTTCAACAAGGCTGTATTGATTTGATCAAAAATACAGAAAAAACAGTAATATTGTGAAATATTATTGCAATTTCAAAAATTGGTTTCCTATTTTAATATACTTTAAAATATTATTTATTTCTGTGCTGAATTATCATCAGCCATTACTCCAGTCTTCAGTGTCACATGATCCTTCAGAAATCATTCTAATATGCTGATTTATTATCAGTGTTGAAACTGTTGTTCTGCTTAATACTTTTTTCAGGATTCTTTGATGAATAAAAAATTAAAAAGAACAGCATTTGTTCAAAATAGAAATATTTTCTAACAATATATTAATATATTATTATTATTATATAGTGAGCAGTGAGTGGTCGGATTTATTTGATTAAAAATACTGTAAAATAGTAATATTATGAAATATTATTACAATTAAAAAAACAGACAAACATATTTTGTAAAAAATGATTTTTTTTTGTAGACTTTACTTCAGTCTTCAGTGTCACATGATCCTTCAAAAACTATTCTAATATGCTAATTTGATGCTCAAGAAAGATTTCTTGTTAATATTAACGTTTAAAAAAGTTGTGCTGCTTAATATTTCTGTGGAAATCTGATACCGTTTCACATTTTTTTGATGAAAAGAAAGTTCAAAAGAACAGCATTTATTTGAAATAGAAATATTTTGTAACATTATAAATATCTAATAATAATAATATTAAGATAAAAGATAAAAAAAACTTAATTTTGGTTCTACTGCATGTTGTACTTTGTTTTGCTTTTAACGGTTAAAATGTATGGATATAAGATTTAAATAAAGGAGTGCTGCATATTCACTGAAAAATCAGCATTTCTATAATCCGAACAATATTCAGTTGACTGAATCATAGATTGCCTGTCTTTAACACTAGCTAACAGACAGTGCTGACAGTGCAGTGTAGGAGTGTCTGAGATCTGTAGTGGCCATGAGAACTGGACTCTAATCACAACAGAAGATTAGACACAACGCGTCCATGTCAAACTCACACCAAGCGTCCCTCTCCCTCCTCACGGACCTACCAAGCTGGCAGCCGTTAAACTGAAAGTCTTAGAAATTGCATCTAATCTCATTAGAATGACAGCATACAATACTGCACTCACCCCAACACCAGAACCACAGACAGCACAAAACAATGACACAAACACAACAGGAAGAAAGCCTGCTGTTGCCAAGTGAGTGACATGCAATAACATGTTCAGCTGTTTCCCTGTTGGCTCAACAGAGGCTTGAACATCCAATCTGTCTGAGCTCGATTTTCCCTCTCTGCAAACAAATAGTGAAAAAAAAAAGCTGGTATTCACTCTCATTCCTTATTTATCCCCACATGAGCAAGAGGCAGGCAGGTGGAGGAAAAGAACCGAGCAGGAAATGACACGCTGATAGGCCGCTGTGATGACACCGCATCTAAAAGGTCAGCGGTGACGGCAGTGCCACATCATAAATATCCCACATCCCCAAATGCCCTTAGGATCTATCAATCCTGTATGTTAAATGCATAACTGAAAAACATGAACTTGATATCACACATTAAATCCTGCAGAGGTTTGGATCGATACCTGAATTTTGGCTTTGTTCCAAATCCCAGCCTTTGATATCACTGTATCCATACTCATAAAACAAACAGCCTTAGGCAACTGATGAAATTAAACTAGGAATATCTATATATCAATAATTTGTGAATAATTTTGTAATTTTAGTGTTAATGCATTAAGTTTCTTGTAAAAATTTTGTGTTTTTACGCTAATTATCTGGTAAGTATATCAGACAGGATGGTCTTTCTGCATAATACATGTCAAAGCTTGAATCTCATACATTATGAAGGAAGTATTAACATAATATTATCATTAATACAGACTTTAAATTTTCTTGTAGATACATGAAACATGAGGTAAAATGCAATTCAGGGCTCAAACAGGGTAATTTGTACATGGACATCTGTAAAAAACATCAAACTGAGCTATGCTAACATATCTCGTCAAACGAACTGAAGCCCATCGTGTTGCATTATTGAGTACAGGTTTACAGTCCGCATATTAACTTGTCTCTTTTTCTGTGCATCTGGGAAGTTGTCCAGTGAACACGATCTGCATGATAGGAGGCAGGGAAACATTGGCCAGTGTTCCTGGCAATCCCTACTGAGACACAGTCCTCGTCCTACCCAGCGCAGAGCTATCATAACCAGACATGGCAACAATCAGCTTGTGAAGCAGGAGGAGGCGGCTAGAGGCCCCCTCTGTGCGGTGAAAGAGAGTTGGAGGATGTCTGAAGGTTGAGAAAGAAAGAACAGGAAGGCGAGAGTATTTATTACATTCAAGAGGATCCATTTTTAGGCTGAATAATGAATCGTGAGTCATGCCCTGTATGTTTAAATGACACTGAAATATAAATGTATACACATTCAACATGAAGACTCTATTTATCCATCTATAAATGTATGAACTACTGTTCAAATGTTTGAGGTCAGTATTTTTTTTTTTTTAAGATATTACCATGTCGGCTAATTTTATTTATTTTATTTTTATGTATATTTTTCTTTCTTTTTATTCATTTTTAGAATTATTATTATTGTTATGATTACTGGACTTTTTTTTTCAGGTTTAACGCTTCATTAAACCAGAAAAATGTGAGATCATGTGAGACTGAAGACCAGAGTAATGGCTGCTGAAACTTCAGCTTTGCTATCATAGCAATAAACTATGTTTTAAAATATATTAAAATAAAAAAAACATTTCTCATTTAACATCCATATAAAAACATTATTTTAATTTGCAATATTTCTTCACAATATTAATGTTTTTTTTTTAACTGTATTTTTGATCTAATTAATGCAGCCCTGGTGAGCAGAAGAATGTTCAAAAACATTTAAAAAAAATATATGTTAGACCCCAAAGATTATTTATCAAACCTATATTTGCACAATCATTGTCTAAATGACAATGTACAGACTAATGTATTTTTAGGGTCACCAGATCCCACTCAAGACACTTTTAAACACAGGACATGCTGCTGTGTTCAAAAACTGTCCAAAGAAAGGAAAATAGCCAAAAAAGGCCATCTGCATATAGTCAAATAACTCAAAAATAGCATTGAAGCCCTTAAATATGGTAGCTGGCATATATTAAAAAAGGCAAAATAACTATCATTTAAGAATGCATACATATCTTTAACTGCACAAAATCATAAGGAGTCCACACAAAAAAGTTGTAAGGATTATGCTAACAATGAGAACTTTGCTCCCAGCAGGTGATCTGAAGCACGGCAGTAATTGTCTTTAAATTTACTGTTGAAGGCGGTGCTGCTGAACAAGCAGTGCTTAGGCAATGAATCGGAGAAAAAAAATTTCTCACAGAGTTTGTCTGAGATCCTCTATAAAACATTCCTGATTAAAATAATACAAATCTAAAGATAAAAGATTTACAGATAATAAAATGTTACGCAGCTTCTCCATGTTGGCATCTGCCTAGCTTTTTCAAAGTGACAAGTACAAACACCATTTGCCTAGACACACAGCCTTTAATTATTTGCATTTAGCGTTGTATATTAGATTTTTGGTGGTGTTATCCACCAGTTGAGAACCACTGGACTAGTCTAGCTTGTCAATGAACTAGTCAAACTCTTTATGAAACAGCTGGTTGGTGAATCCCAAAAGTACCACTGAACTTCTTGCTTTCATGTATTGTCTAGGATGCTTAAGTGAATAAAAACCTGATTTATACACAAACAAACTACCTTAAACTTAAGTCAGTGTGTCAAACCTCTTGAGGTGGTCAGATGTGAGAAGAACTGAGATAAGAAAGAGGATTGTCCCACCGCTACACCCTTCCAAACCCACCAATACAACACCCTCGAGACTTGGCAGCATTTATCCGGCAGCCCAAAGATCTGAGGAATTAGCACGTCTCCCCCCAGTCCTTGGTAAAACGGCCTCACTTAAAATCATTTAACACTCTAGTGAGCATGATACATGAAGTACTCCCAACTGTCATCCTGTGGAAAGTGTGAGAGTGGAAGAGGAAAAGCCAAACCAGGAAGGAGGGCGAGACAAAAGAGTCCTTACTGACCTGCCTCAAATGGTTTTTATTTTTTCAGCACCTGTCACTTTGTATTGTGTTCACATTATACAGTGTGTTTTCTAGGGGGTGATATTGATGAGGAACGACTTGACATACTGTAGGCAGAAAACCTGGCTGAACTCAGTGTCTGTCCTTTGAATTAAGTGGATGAGATCCAGCGAGATTCAAACTCAGTTTCAAGAGCAAGCAGCAGAGGTCATGGCAATGATGCATCGTCCTCATAAGATGCACTGATCTGTAACCTTCGCTGCTTAAACAAAGGAGTCAGCATGGCAGCCTTTCTGTAGAAATGCAAATCGTATGTGAACATATGAATGTTTAAAGGGGAAATCTATTGCCATAAAGGGCAATTTTAAAATAATGCTTCAATCTAATGAGACCATATTTTATAAACTATGACTCAAACGCAAGAAAGGTTTCTATACACTTCCAGTTACTTAATAATGTGATAAAAATGAGGATTGTCATTAAAATGCAGTGCCTGAGGAATTTAATAAAAACAGATTTTCATAAAGTTGTGATTTTATACCATTTTTCATTTAAAAAAGTAACCATTTACTCACCCTTATACTGTTCCAAAACTCTATGAGTTTCTTTCTTCTGTCAAAAACAAGATATTTTAAAAAATGCTTTTGTCTGTACAATGAAAGTCAGTAGGGTCCTGTGATGCTTTAACATTTAAAGAATAAAATTAAATAAAAATATTAAGTGTTCCACAAAAGAAAAAAAATCATACGGGTTTAGAGTTACTCAAGAGTGAGTGAATGACGACAACAGAATTTTCATTTTTGGGAGAACAGTACAATTTGGACAATTTTGGTGTGCTTTCAAAAGAGAATAAAACTTTTTATAGAAAGGAGAAGTTAAAAATAAAAAATGGATATAGCTATTTTTTTTAAATGCCAAACGGGCCAGAAAGTTGTTTTTTTTACGTTAAATGAAAAAAAAAAAATCCAGAAATGATTTTTCCAGTTGAATAAAAGATTCTAAATAAAGATTGCCATGGATTCAAGCACTTTAGCAACAACATGATCAGAATCAGACATCTGAACATGTCCGCAGCAGACTGTACAGATTTCATTTTAGATGTCTTGAATAATTAATTATAAGGTAACTGTTTGAAATAGACTTTCTTCAGCTGAAATACAGAGGAAAATGGCACACACATGTATTGTGTTATATTATGAACACAATGGATGATGATCAATACTGACATAGCACTCAATCAAAAGTGAATGAAAGAACATTTTTAAACGGCACTTCAAATCAAAATGGAGAGAAACAAACTTTTGTTGTATAACGTATGTAGTTCTTTCAAAATTGATAGGTCTTGTTGTTTGTGTCTCCTAATAGTTAAACAGGTACCCTGGATGTACAGTACCATCTACGCCAACATACAGAAATGCCCTCATTTAGCAAACAGCTTGTACTGAGAAATGAGCAAAACACTGGCCCTATAGCTCATTTTGTTCAGATACACTGAGCGAGGAAATTTCCTGTTACTGCTTGCGTAATGAAAATGCAGAGTGCTTAATGTCACTGTTGAGCGTGTATTTGCAGATGGTGTGTGTTCCTCACTGCTCAGCTCTGACAGTGCAAATAACTAGCTACACATTTTACATTTTTGATGAGACCCTCTCAACACACTTTGGCAGCACTGCTTGAGCAAACAAAACAGACGTGCAAACAACATCTTTCCATGAATGTTAGCATAAGTTTTTTAGGGTATCTCTGAAGGCCTGACTTAACAAGTGTTGAGTCAGAAGAAGAGATTTGTTTGATATGAGACAGGCTTAAAAGACTACAATGAGTTCAAGTTTTACAGAAAACATCAAAAGTGTGCAAAATGGAAGGATTTTTTAAGTAAGTTATAAATAATTTCAATATATTTTTAAATAAGCATATGACTATAACACATCAAGTAAATAATATAAATAGCATATTCATACCTCAGTGTAAAATAATAAAGAAATAATAAAAATATATATTTAAAAAAACTAAAATTTAAAACATTTAAATTAGAAATGAAAAACAAAAATGAGAAATATTATTATAAATATTTAATATATATTTTTTATTTTTTTTAAAGCACTGAAAAGTTTGGTTAAGACTAGACTACACAATTTAATTGGTAATTTAACATACAGTAATTAATTTAATAATAAAAAAAATGCATTGTAGTTACCTGTCAAGGTTTAAAATGATCACTTTTGCTGAATTGTAGACATGCTAAAAATGCAATGCAAAGGTTAAAGCGAATTGCATTTTTTAATTATTAAATTGAACAAAGGGACAATAAAGACAACATAATGTTACAAAAAAGATGTCAAATAACTGCTATTCTTTTGAACTCTTAATACATTGTTTTAAGCCATCTTAGGAATAAACAACATTTTAAAATCTTAAAATAAGAAACTGTTATTTTAAATTGTAATAATATTTCCCAATTTTTATTGTGTTTTTGATCAAATAAATGCAGGCTGGGTGAGCATTAAAGAATAAAAAGATTTTTAAATTCTTACCAAATCCTAACTACTGAGCGGTTGTGTATGGAGTATTTTACCTCCTTGGTTCAGACCAACATTTCAAAAGTAGTGCAGAGGAAATGCAAGTCTACCTCAGATATACTGACAAAATTAATAGCAAAATGGATTTCTGTGGATGGCAAGCCAGTGATATACTTATATGTTCAATTATATGTAAATAAAGCATATTGACTTAACTATTCAACAGTACTCAACATCATTTACTTGTTTTGACATTCTCATCTGGGGGCTTTTTTCAGCAAATATTGATTTATGATGTTTATTGTGATTAATTTACTAACTAATCAGCATATCCTGCGATTAATTTGATTGTCATTTGTAATCAATTGACAGTGCTAGCTAAAATCATTCGGTCTGCAGTAATCTATAAAGCTGAGTCTGAAGAAGATCCAATTGCTTTGCATTTTAAAACAACTCCAACTGTCACATGGATAGTGAAGACTGCACTTTAAAACAGTAGTTTTATTGTCTCTGTTCAGTGGTTTTAAATCTCAAAGATATAAAGTTCATAAGATGAACATCAATCTGTCACATATTTAACCTGCATTTAGTGATGTGATGCCTCTAAGAAAAGGAAGGTAACCTTAGCCCAGAGTTCAGCCGATGCTCCATCCATTACAGACACTTTGCCCTGGTTTGTTACTCCACAGATAGATCTCTCAGCGCTCGATGCTCGACAGGTCACATCATTACTCTGCAAACTTTGAAGATGGATAGCTGCAAACTTTTGATCGCTCTCATTAACCCAAACAACCGGCCTAGGCAGACAACAATGTGGCAAGCAGGCTAATGATTTCTCATGGCCTTGAACATCTCTGCCGCCCCGTCAGGGTCACTCCACAGATAGAACAACAGACTGATGAAAGAGGGGGAGGCGGAAGAGCAGCAAAGCTTCCAGCTGTTTACACAAATGCTTCGATTGCTTGGTCCAAATCAGAGTTCAATCCTAACCACCTACCCCCAACCCCCAACCCCCAGAGGTTGCTTTTCTTGAAGCATTCTCGGCCAGATGCTGGAGGAGATATCAACAGCCCTGTCTGTATTATTGGAAAAAGCCTCCAAATGTATATGATATAACCAAATAAGCACCCAACAACGAAACAAATATCTGATAGTAAATCTGTTGATTCCAGCCAAAGAGTCAATCAAATTATTAATTAATGAGCTGTTTCTACACAAAAGCTTGCCAAAGCATCTCCTCCATTGACTTCCATTCAAACACAACACCCTCTAGGCTCCCTATTAAAAGTCACTCTTTTTAAGTTAACCTCGAAAGGTTTTGATATTTAGCTCCGAACTGTAATATGTTGTCATCAATGTAAGAACCAAAGTGAATAGTGGCAGCTGTTTTCCACTGAAGCTAGATAACATCTCAGGAGCAGAAGGTAAACTTCATGGTTTGGAATGAAGAAGACATTTTTTCCCCATTCTTTGTGATTTCTTGATGTGAAAACAGCTTTCACAGCAACCAACCAAACAAACTCCGATATCCTAGCTGGAAAATCCAGATTAAGATGGTTGTTTCGAAATATGGTTTCTAGTTGGTCATTAGCTGATGCAAGCTCTCCATGTTGGACCAACAACAAACCAGCTAGCAGCTTAAGATAGTAAAGTTGGTTTTCCAAACTTGATGGTTGACAATCAGTTTGGACCAATTAATACCTAGCTCAGATTCACTAATAACCATCTTAGACCAGCTATAAACCATATATCCTGTTTGAAAAATACAAATTCCCTATCAGGGATCATATGGACTGCATAGCATGTTCAAGGCCCAGAAACGTAGTAACGACATTGTTAAAATAGCCCATATGACATCAGTGGTTCAGCCATAATTTTAATGGTCTTACGGGTTTGGAACAACATGAGGGTCAGTAATTAATGACAGAATTTTCATTTTTGGGTGAAATATCCCTTTAAAAGCTGTAGTGTGAAAGTGTCCTACACAAACACACATATACACACACAAACCTGGTTGATGATATAGATCCCATAGTCGATCTTCTGTCTGCGCAGGACTGGGTGCAGGTAGTGAAGCCAATATTTAAGGTGGTTGTCTCGGTGTCTGAATGGGATGATGATGGCCACCTTTTGTTTTGGCCGGCAGTCCGGAGGAGTGTATTTCCCCCCTTCTGTCACATTAGGGTTCTCTCTCTGCACCCGCTCGAGGGTTATCAGGGAGCTGAATTCAATGAGGAGACGTCCCACTGCAGAGCAGAAAAGAGGAGAAGTGAAACTTTGAGAAGTAACAACAGCATTGCTTCAAGCAGAGTGAATTTGAGAATGGTTATTACAGTTAGATCATTACAATAACAATATAATCACCACTAGCGGTCTGTCCAGCAGAGGGAGCGCAAAACATTTCTTTGAGTCCTCTTCATTGATCCACAGATCTTAAGTTGAGACAACCAATCAATAAAGCAGACTAAGGCTTGATTACATGTTCACACAAAGACTTTGAACGAGTCTTAGCAGTAAAAGATTTCACGACTACACCTAGCCACAATCTAATCCCTATTTGCTGGTGAACTGACGTAGTTTTGGCCGCAGGGACTTCTACAACGCTCATTAGCGAAGGAGTTTGTGCTGCTACTGAATATGTATGGAGGGCCATTTTTAGGTAACAGCATGATGTTTTCTCATCTGATCATAAAGATTCAGTCTGTCTAGAAAACTCTAATGCATAGCAAACCAGCTACCATTACAGAATCAAATATGGTAATGAAGGAAAATATTAGATAAACAATTCTAGATTAGACACAAGTGTGCTAACTTCTAAGGGCGACTGCATTTCTTTTATCAAGCAAGCCTTTTCCATTATCTGTAAATCAGCAAACGGTTCTTAAACTGGGGTCCATAAAGGATTTCAAGTGGTCTGCGAGTTGATTGGCTAATAGCTGAGGGTAGAAAATAAAGCTAAATTGACCAAATAATTAAACTTGGCAAGAAACATTGAATTAGTTTTAACATTAAACTGAATCAGATGAAATCACAGCAATGACCAACAAACTGGGTTAAAATTAATTTGTGATGGAGTGTTTCTGTTGTGTCACTGAAGTTGTATGACACTTGTGATTACAACTAGCGAAGATTGGATGAGTTGGTTCATTTAAGTTCATTAGCAAAATGCAGCAGTCTAATTTTCAATAAAATAACAAAACAGCAATCTAGCAAAATTCTGGAACGGTAAAAGTGAGGCTATTTCCTTGGGGTGCACAAAGAGTAAAATGCAACCTTGGTGAGAATTCTTTCTCTTTTTTTCATAAAAAAATGAAATAAAGTCTTCTTTCCGACCTCAAACTTTTAAATGGTAGTATATAATAGTATCATGTATTTCATATACAAGTGTATACAGTGTAACTCTAAAGTATAGGTAGGTCACGGACAGCGGTTATAAAAGATTGCATCAAGCACCACTGTGAAATCAGACCCCCTCGACACCTGGAAGTGATGGAACTTATAGTAATTGAGCTGACCTTGGCAGCAGCAGCTATTATTCAGGTACCGTCACATCAATTTAGATGTGAAGAACAGCAGCTTTGTGTAAACATCTCACAGCCTGCTACTCTATTTTGGGAGGCAGAGGACAGGTCCGGTTAAAAATACATTTATGGTTGATTGTATGCAAGGCCTACTGCTGCACCTGCGCTCGTTTCCCTATCAGCCACACCATTAAACTAAGCAGCAGCAGGTCAGCAGGGTACAGCACGGCTGTTTGCGGATGTAATTGAGACATTGTTCCTGTCCGGAGATAAAGGTACTTGCCCTTAGAGAACCTTCTGAATGCAAGATCAGTGTGTTTATTTCTAGCATTCATTCAATCAGATATGTTGACCGTGACAATTTCATAGTCAGATGTTTATAATGACATTACGCTTCTGTGGTGTTCTGCTATCATCATCCTGAGCTCACTCGGATTGTTTCCATAAATACTCTGTAATTGACCGCTCCTCATGGACACAGAGAGATAGAACGGAAGAAAAAAAGGGTTGCTGTGTCCACTTTTTATGAGATGCAGCCACCAACCTAATTACAAGCTCCTTCTTTCAATAAATCCGGTGTGTGGCGTCACCGTGTGCCGATCCCCTCTATCTCTCCAAAGGTCCCTTTGAAGTGCTCATTGGATCCAGCTATTTCTAATTAGCAGTGTTATACGAGTAAGGCAAGCAGTCAAGTCTCATGCGTGGAAGGGAATGGAGAGAAAATGGTCTAGAGCGATGAATACCTTGCGATCTGAACACCTGCTCTCATACAGAGTGTTCCCTCCACTCTGATCGCAAATGACTGAGGCCATTGATAAGACTGGAGGAGGTAAACAATTGCCTCCAGTTTTTCCACCGCCTCGTCATAACATTCTTGTTGCAGCATAGTCTCAGCTTCAGTCAACACATCTGCTCTGATGAACACTACATAAAAAAATGAAGAGGTGAAGTAAACTATTTTCAAATCTCACTGACTGGCTAATATGTTATTTCCAGGAGTCAGGGTGAAGAGATTTTTACAAGGATCAAAAGGTATGGATTACAGTTTTTTTTTTCTTGTGAATGTGAAAGTATCTGAATTGACTTGGAATTCATATTTTTTAAGAAATGCGATATGTTTAGATATTTTCAGATACATTCAAATATATATTCAGATACTTGCACATTCACAAGGAAACAAATCAATATTTAAATATGATATATAAGTAATTGTAAATAATAATATTGTACTATTTAAATGATACAGATGATATGTAGCATATAATGTATGTATTGTGATATACTGTAACATTTATTAATTGTAATATAATAGTTTATTAAAAACTGTAAATATTATAATTTAGCTTTATTATTATTATTATTATTCATTCAGTTATATTTTTATTACTAACAGAATATATTTCACACAAATATATATACACACACACACATTTATGATTTATTTATTAATTATAATAGTTTAAAACAGTATTTTTATTATATACTACATTACTAATACATATATACACAATCATTATTATTTAGCTTTCACTATGATTTGCAATATTGCTGATATTGATGAATATATTACTGAAATATTATCTTTGCAAACAGGTATTCGGTTTTTCCCAATTCCCAAGAGGATATTTATATTTATTATTAGGACTTTATTAATTATAATTCTCAATTGAAAACAATAAATAATTATATTACTATATTATTAGTTTTAAAGGGGTGGTTGATTGCGATTTCACTTTTTTAACGTTAGTTAGTGCGTAATGTTGCTGTTTGAGCATAAACAATAACTGCAAAATTACGAAGCCGAAAGTTCAATGCAAACGGAAATATCATCTTTTAAAATTCTGGCAGTTTAATGCCTACAAAAACGACAGGTAAGGGACTACAACGAGTTACTTCCCATTCCGATACGTCATGGACCCAGATAAACCCCGCCCCCGGGAACACGCAGCAAAGAGGGCGAGGCCATGCTACGCTGCTTTAGAGAAGAGGAAGAGAAAACTAGGGGTGTACGTAAAAATCTATTCATATATGAATTGCGATTCTGTCTTCTAATGATTCTAATGGATTCACAAGTTTCAAAATCATTAAAACAGCGGTTCTTAATACTGCATCTCTCTCTCTCTCTCTCTCTCTCTCTCTCTCTCTCTCATTCAGATCGTCAGATCAGCTCCAACAAATTGTTCCAATTATACACTTATTTTCACATAGCTATGAGAAGCGTTATACATGGACGCGCGTGCGGTTGCTGTGCTGTATTAAAGCTTAAATCAGGATAAATCCGTATATTAAAAGCTATCAGAAGCGGTAGCACTTACAAATAACAGCGTATCTAAAAGTATGAACCAAAAAAAACATACCATTAAAAGCCGTGCTTGCACAGGTTCTGCGCGATCCTCTTCACTAATATCCTCTGCGTCTCATTCGGGCTCAAATTGATAAGCAATATAGATGACGCCATTGTTTACAATACAACCGGAGCACATGCCGCTGAGCTGAGGGGTGGGACGTTCAGACGCGCAGTAGAGGCGGTTTAGCCAATCACAACACACTGGACCAGCTAACCAATCAGAGCCCATCACATATTTCTGAGGGAGGGGCTTCATAAAACCAGGAAATAATCTGGGCGTTTAACAGAGAAGGGACAGAGAGGTGTGGAATAGAGGTAAATTATGTGAAAAATAATGCGTTTTTCAAAAAACTAAGCATGAACATATGTTTGACTGCACCCCATAAACACAGTCAAGCCTAGAAAAAAAACAGTCAACCACCCCTTTAATATTATTATTTACAATGATTTTCACTATTACTGATTTCAAATATATGATTGAAATACTATCTTCACACACAGGTCTTCGGTTTTTCCCAATTCCCAAACCTATAGAAAACAGCATTACCAAGATGGCCACCAAGGAACTGGCCTGCCTTAAAGTGACTTTGACTAAGTGCATCCAACATGTCATTATATAATATCACCCAGGCCACCATGAGGGATAAGCCGAATGAAACTGTAATATACTGTACTGTAGGTGCCTCAAAGCACAAAGGGTTTATTACCTGGATCTCCTGGCCACAAACCCTCGCTTATTGGCTTTCTCTCTCTAATTCGCTCTCTATTTCCATCACACTTTCTCCTGACCCCTGCAGAGCTCTAGCATGGCTCTCAGGCTAACTGCCAACAAAGTTACGCAACATCACCACAAATAATAACGTAGGCAGCTGGAGAACGGGAGAAAGGGAGAGAGAGGGAAAAAGCAAAGGAGAGTAATGTACTGTACTGTAGAGAGAAAGGGAGTAAGAGAAACAAATCCTGTCAAAAGCACTACCACTTCACCAGCACACAAATGTCACCCATTGAGTCATAGTTTGAGGGAAGGTCAGGCTTTTTCCTGTTCAGACAGGAGATTTGTAGTATCTGTAAAATCTACTTAACTTAAACTGGGTTCAAGCACAATCCAATTATTTCTCTTTACTTTGACACCTGCTGTGTTGCTCAAATCCAAACAGTGAGAACATCCTCCACCCAGCTGTAACCTTTAGCACAGGGCTTTTAGCCAGACATTAAAAACTCAGATCCAGGAGGAGGGAGTATGTTTTGCAGTGAGAGTGCTTTGCCTTTTTAATGTAACGTCAAATTATGATATTTCTTTTTTAAAATAATATTCCTTATGTTTCTTGTAGTGACTTTTAAGGGACAGGTTGTTGTTGTTTTTTTAACAACAAAGTTAAAAAAAGTTTTTTAAAAGTTGGTGGAGTCCAGTGTTGTTTTGAACCCCACTGACTTTCATTGTAAAGACAGAAGTTGAAACATTCTTGAAAATATTTTATTTTGTGTTACGCAGAAAATAAATGTCAGGTCTAAAATACAGGTTTGGAACTACATGAAAGTAAATAAGTTCTACATGAAAGTAAATACATTTTGGTAAACTATCCCTTTAAATTCACAAAGTGGAACAAAAAATGGACTGAAACCAACAACCGATAACACAGACAAAGTAACATTGTTTTACTCTGTTTTTAGACATGTACATTACCATCAAAATACTAGAGTTTACAAGATGTTTATGTTTGTGTAATTCATAGTGAAAAACCTACATAATACACTTAATAATACACTTAATGTATATCTGCTTCTTTGACTTTCATTCTATTTTAATTCAAATTCCAACCACAATTATGCATCATGTTTGTTCTACCCTAATTCAGATTTAATACAAATTCCAGAATTCATCTTGAATTTAAAAGGCATTCTAAATGAAATTCTCAAAGGTACAGAACCCTAGAATTTCACATGGTATCATGTAGTCATTTAAACTTCAAAATATATCAAAGTATCAGGGTTTTCCATCTGATATCATCACCGGACCATGGTGCATTTTTGTGGGGGCCCTTTGGTCAAGAGAGGATGAAAAGTGAGATTAGTCACAGCAAATGTGTTTTAAGACACTCTGGGTCATTCCCGTGTTCTATGGCTATGTCTCCAACTTTGGTGATAGATTGTTGGCCGCCCAGTGAACTACACAGCAGAGCCACGTGGCTGTAAGTGACCACTGAAGCAGAAGAGAGAGATGAAGAGAGGAAGAGAGAGGAAGAGGAAAAGATGAACAGATGGAGGAGTCACTGAACATAACACTGCACGCTGAGAGCCATGAGAAGTAAAGCAGTAGAGGGATTGAAGGTGGGGAGGAAAGACAGAGAGAGAGTGGGAGGACAGAACTGGAGGCGAATAGTCGGAGAGACAAAAAAGAGAGAAAGACACAGAGAAATGGGCTGAGGGAACATGACTAAGGGGGAGTGGGCAGGAGGAGAGAGCTGTAATGAATGTCTCCGAAATTTGAGATGGCACTTGGGCTAGAAGATATATTGAATATTTTGCAATATATTAACAATGGTGATTTTTTAAAAATTATTATTCCCCTTTTTGCAATTTACAATGAATTAATTAACTTGGATTAAACATTGGATTAAACGTTATGAAACAGAAACAGTAATATTATTTATATTATTTAATTTTTACTTCTCACTTTTATTGAATCGTTTAATTTTTTATATTTCTTATGAAACGTTCTATGATTACTATTTTTTAAATATTTTTCTGTAAATCACTGTGAATGAAATGTATGAATTTTGCTATACAAGTATACATGATCTGCCTTTTATTCAGCAAATTAATCAAATTAAATTGATCAAAAATGACAGTAAAGACATTTATGAACGGTATAAGCATTGAATATAAACATAATAAGCCATGTTTATTGAGCACCAAATTAGCATATAAGAATGATTTCTAAAAAGATCATATACTGGCTTTAAAGACTTCAGCTTTGCCATCACAAGAATAAATTACATTTTAAAATGTAGTAAAATAGAAAGAGCTATTAAATTATAATAATACTTCACAATATTACTGTTTTTACTTATATTTGACAAAATAAAGGCAGCCTTACGTATTTTACAAATAAATGCAATATTTTTTACAAATGTTTACTTTATTTTATGCCTTCCAATAGACACTTTAATGACAATGGTTGACATAAAAAAAAAGAAAAATAAAACACCTTGATGTTGATAATTAGGTATATAGACTGACTGACTGACAGACTAACAGACAGACAGACTCTTAGATGGATGGATGGACATCATGGCCCAGAAGTCTCCAGAACAGACTCCTTCAGGCTGTAGAGAGGAAACACCAGACTACCTGTAGCAGACCAGCTGCTCCACGCACCTCATCCATGCAGAAAACCAACTGCTACTGGGCAGAGCGGTTCTCAAAGCAACACTCAGCTCTGTACATATCAGATGTTTAATTAAACCTCAGCAGGTGCTGGTTCAAAGTCATGGTGCGAAGAAACATACAGGCCAATCTGCCTTTTGCAATTTTTTAAATATAGAAGGTCAAGTCTCAAGTTTTTCTACATTGTTTGTAGAAAAAATGTTTCTATATGCTTTACAAACAATGTAGAACAATTACATTTTATTTATTAGTTTTTGTAATGTATATTATTTGTAGAAATTCCCTAGAAAATGTGAAAGATTTTCATCACAAAAACAGTGACAGAGACTGAACAAGTGGCTGTTTTCTATCTAAACAGTTTTGTGATTTTCAGAGCAAAAAATTCTCTTTGTAGACCTAAACATCATTTGCTTACAATTCTTTTTTACATGGGAGTCAAGTTAACTCTCAAAACAACTGCCTACAAGTCTTAAAGCTGTTCACGAAGATGATAACTATAAATCGTTCTAATTCTGTGAGAACAGGGAAGTCCACACCTCAGCTTATAATGAGAATTACACAGAGAAATTAAATCTTTGGAATCACTTTCAAAATGATTTTTGTTCCAGTTGATGAATGATAAAATAAAAAAGAACAGCCAATCAGAACACAACTGACTTCTAAGCACTCAAGCATTTAAACAGCAGATGACAATGTAGCAAATTTGCTTAAAGGGAATTGTATATAAATAATTACAATTAACTATGATTAATTACAATTATTTATATCGCTGACAGTAATAACCGTCGCAGAATTAAATTGCCATCAACTAATCTGTTCGGCCAGCGAACATTCAGTTTAAGTTCATATCAACTCTAAGAAAGGATATTTTCTTGGCCACAGAAAATACTTTTCTAAGTATTAATGCATTAGAGCA
>JAFVLL020028759.1:0-33519 GCA_021397915.2 Tor tambroides | reverse complement strand
GTTCAGAACTGACGAGTTTGTGCCGTGCGTTTACAGTTGGCCGAGTGAATTGCTAAGCGATGCCTAGTCCCTAATGAACGAATAATTGAAAGTATGGGATTTCTGGAATAATCAAATATCTAAATTAATGTTCAATCGATATCTGTGATCAGTTTTTAATTAAGAATATTGCCTAAATTTAATGATCACTTGAAATTGGAGTCAGATCAAGCGCGGAGTTATACTAAAATTGGAACTAAATCCAGACAGCGCAAATAAAAGACCGAATATGCATTAAACCTTCGATCAGGCCGCTGATTCCGTTGTTTGGGCCAGCGGGAGCCTTACAAACCTCCATTTTTGAACGACTGTCTTTACACAAGACGTTTGATCTGTTAGTGTAATGAAAATGAGTGGCATCTATGTGCACATTTTAATCAATACCACATGAGCAGGAGAAGCTGTTGTGCTGAATATTGCTGCCTTGTGTCAGTGTCACTGATATTGATATTAAAACGTTGCCATTAAAATGAAAGTTGTGGAGCTCTGACATTGATTATACCGAATTTTACACATTTAATATATATCTCACAAATGTAATTTAATTTAATTTAGTTTTGTTTTGTTTTTTGTTTTTATTTTTTGGCGCTGGAACGATTTTGCATAAGGCCGAGATAAGTCTTGATCATGAGCGATGACCAATCAAATCAAAGTAGGCGGGCTTTACGGTTAACCGAAACTGCTGAGCACGAATTCAAGCAACACTTCATTTGAGGGTCATAACCATAGGTCATAACGTGCGAGATAAGATGTGGGCCTAGCTAAACTAAACATTTTTATTTGACAACTGTTTTTTGCTCAACTAGAACACAGGGACCTCTTTAGACCAGACCCAAGATACACAGGGTTTTATTCAAAAACTAACTCAGTATAGATCAAAAAACAACTGTAACAGAAAACAGTTGAAATGAATAGTCAAAGGCTGAATTGATTAATTGAATGTTTTGCATTGAACATCATTTGGGTCTTGTTTAAAAATCTGTAATAAGTTTTAAATCTGTAATAAGTTTTAAAAATTTCCAGAAGTATAAACGAAAGAAAAGTAATATAGGCCTAGAACATGAAAAGGTTCTTTAAAAGAGGTATTAAAGCCCAAAGTACATTTTGTTTTTGTATACGTACGCTATACAAACATTGGGTGGTGCGCCTACAGTACTCGCATCCTATTCTGATGACGAAATTCATGTCCCTGGGTCACGTACATGTAAAAAGTGAAGTATACTTTGGGCTTAACTGCTGCACATTCACATAAAAATTTACTTCAGTATTAAATGTGAAGTTGCTTTACATGTTGTCTAATGTTCTGATATAGATATACAAACAATAAACATCATGTCATGAAGTACAGCGGTGTTTATAAGCTACTACAATGCTGCTGTTTCCATTTGAGGTTAGAGAACTATGAGAACTCAGATAGATACAAGTATAAAGGCTTTAGAGAACCTCCACTGACACTGTTTGTGAGCAAACTAGTGCAACATATTTCTGGTTTTGGTTTAGCATTTCAGTTGAGTTTATCTATAACCTGGGGCCCGTTCCAGAAAGGAGGTTAAGTGAAAACTCTGAGTATGTTAACCTTGAAATCAGGGAAACTCTGGGTTTTCCGTTTCAAAATGGGAGGTTTGTCAAACCTGAGAAAGCAGGGTAAGTCAAGCCCGTTTCTGAAAGAGAGGTAACTTATACTCAGAGTCAGTTACTGTGGTAACTTACTCTGTGAACCTAACCTGGTCGGGAGCAGGTTTTCTTCGGTTTCTTTCAGTCTCCTCCCCCTTTTAAAGTGTTAGCAATGTTTAAATACATTATTCATTCATTCACGCTGCAAAATTGCTTTTCTTACTGAGTGTTTTTGTCTTATTTCAAGTACAAATATCTAAAAATTCTTAATATGAATTTTATTTTATATTTTCCTTTTAAGTGCATTTTACACAAAACAAGTACAATTGTCCGCCATAGGGTAAGAAAAATAATCTTAATGCAAACGGAAGCAAGAATATTTTTAATTTCTTACCCCATTGGAAGATAATTTGCAAAATAAGAAAAATGCACTTTAAAACATCGGAGATGCAGACATTATAAGTCCGCTCTATGCAGATTTTAGGAAAGTGTGCATCCCTCTCACACTCATTGATAATTTTTTCCTGGGCACAAATCCGTCAAAGAGGAGTTTCACAGGACTGTAAGTCAGTGGTGTAAAAATCGTTTTAAATGAGGCTATCTGATAAATGACGTTCACTTGATAACATCTTTCTGTGACCTCTGGAAGTAATCAGAATTTCCTTCAGGATTTCCAGTGTGTTTGGATGCATTGATGACAAGCATATCCCCACCATCGCACCAACTGATTACTGATGGAAGGATGCCAGATGGAGGGGTATTACGAGCCGTAACCACCACCACAGCTGTTAAATAAACAATTATTCACAAGTTTTTGGTCATCTTTATTTCCTAATACAAAAGCAAAAGTTATTCTTTTACTTTTGGATTTTAGAAATCGTCCAATACTCCATCTCCTCTTCATCTGTCAGTGGTGCTGGTGCTCTGCCTTCTTGCTGTTGATGAGTCAGTAGTTAATTTTATTATTCTATTTAATAAATGCAACAGGTTGGATTAGAGAATATTTAATTATGTGAAAAGAGTGTTAGACTATGTGGAAAAAGCATTGAATAGACATTGAATGATATTTAATGTCAGATGTTTGTAAAGTCATTTAGCCCACACCCATGAACCTTTCATGTTTAAAGCTTTACCTTGATTGAATTGTGTTTTATACTTCATTTTTAGCTGCTGCCACGTTCTTGTTTCTTTTTCCTTTTTTTTTTTTTTTTTTGTGGCCATGGGATACCATTACAATGAATATTAGTTCAATAATTTACAATTTTCACCTCTGATATTATAACAGTTATTAAGTTATTGACAGTTATTAAGAATTAAAGTTACGCATTGACGGAAGTACGCGCGCTGACGTCTTTTTGGCGGGAGCTGTTGCCATGGTGAATCGTAATTTCGGCGCTCCGCTGATCATGACTTTTCATAGTCGTGGTGCACGCGCTTAACTCAGAGTCGACCTACTCAGAGTTGAGTAAACTAACTCAGTTCAGCTGTTCTGTAACCGAAAACTCTGAGTTTCCCATCTCAGAGTAAGTCAACACTGAGTTCAAGTTTAAACTCCCAGTTGGTTGAAACGGCCCCTGCACTTCTACAAGTATAAAAAATTGTATACAACAAAAATGGTTTCATATGAAGCATATTTTTCAAATGTTTTCATGTTTTCATTTTTCATAGACATACTTTTGTATGACTAAGTATAGGCTATTGTATATTCAGAATATTTTTTTATGAGATTTGATTGTACAAATTCGTACATATGTCATAAGTACATATTTCCCTCAAAAATAAATATTTACCTTATAAGTATAGCTTAGACTTCGGTTCAGTTAATTTATTGTTAGCTACAAATAATGTACCAATGAATCTGACAGTGATGGTTAATGCATATGTATGTAAACTCCTAAACTGTATATTTTCCCTGATCAGTAATGGTGGAAATATTCAGTTTTATTTTTATTTAATTTTTTTGTATGCAAGATTCAAGTTATATATTTATACAGAAATTTTCTTAGTAATCATTTTTACTGAAGAGAAAAAGTGTAACATCTAGCCCCAGTTTATGTACTATATTACACAGTAAACAATGTATTCTAAAGGAAAATTCATATCATATCTAAGAACATGTTATATAGTCACACACAGATGCTGTTGGCTTGATGACCACTTTCATGTGAAAATTCCCACTAGTTGTACTGAAAGAGCAATGAGGAAAACAATTAGCATTTTAGCTGCAGTTAAACCAAAATGAATTCAAACAAAAGGCTACAATGGTAATAAATAAATAACTAATAAATAAATATAAATCCTCAATAATTATAAAAAATTACGGTAATGGATTTTAGTAATGATTTTAAAATTTTAAATGGTTTAATGTATTTACCTCATTATACTTCTAACAGTTATGTCTTATGGCTGATATGTAACTTTTGTCTGCAGATCAATGTTATAAACATGTTTTTCCAACAGCAGAAACTATGAGACAGAGAAATCAGATTCAGTGTTTTTTTTTTAAACTGAAACAATATATATGGAGAGACATATGCCAACCTAATAGTCAAAAGACTAAGTAATGAAAAACATCTTCAAATGTCTACTGCAGAAAAGCATCTTATTGATATTTTCATAGAGAGCAGCACTATTATATATTTAAATTTGCTAATTTAAGTTTTCTGAAAGAACAATAACTCACCGATCAGCAGAATGAGCAGAAGTCCGTTCATCAGGGCAGATATGATGATAATAATCTGCCATTGTGTTTGATTCTGATCAATAAACTCCACCACTGTATGATTGTGACACTCAGTTAGTTGAGTTTCTGTAATGAAAGAATTCACAGTCTTTTACTGTCAGTCTTTTACTGGAGCATAATGACAATGATGCAATGATGCTTTTGTAGAACTGAATTAAGTAAGGAATAATTGACAATGAGCCGTTGAATTATTAGAAAAATAATGCACACCCGAGGTGGTGATGCGGCCACGAAGCGGAGTGGCCGTTACACCTCGGGTGTGCATTATTTTTCTAATAATTCAATAGTCCGGAGTCAATTATTCCGCTTATACTATGGTTGCCACACCTCAACACATAGATGAGATGATATATTTCAAGAGATTTGTCCGGTTTTTGTACTTGAATCGCTATTGTGAGTAGGATTATTTCTTCCGCATCTCATCCATTGCCTCCCTTGCTAATTCCAAAATGTAATTTTAGACCTAGCAACTGAGGCTTGAGCTGTTGATAACAGACAAATGCAGCTAATAACTAAGTTATGAGAGAGAGAGGGAGAGACAGAGAGAAAGAAAGAAAGAGATTGAGCGTGCGTGAATTTGCTTACCTCTCTGAGTCTGTCTCTCATCAGTGTTCGGCAGCAGCGTCCCTACTAGTGAAACTTTAAGTTCATTTTCCTCACGAACAGTGCCGTTGTTACCTCGCTTCGCTTGTCAGAAAGGTCATGTACTTTTAAGTTGCTAAACTATTTACTGACAAAGTCGTCAGAGCAGCGCTAACAACATTAGCGTGTATGTTTTCATGTGTGTAAACTAGATCTTTTGAAATAACTGAAATCATTTGGCGAAGTGATACGGAACTGTAATGTGGTCGAGAGCTGCCTGGAACTACGTTCGCCGTGCGTTTCCCTGAAAATAATTGCACACCTTAGAACGTTCGTCAGCCAATCAGACTCAAGCATTCAACAGCCCCGTAATATAAAACCATTTAATGCACAGGTAGTTCCAAGTCAGTTTAATCACCGTTCCATATTAATGCGCTGCTTTAATTGATGCACACTAACCAACACGTATCACTTGCACACACGCACACACACTCAAAAAACCAACCTGGTCTCACAGAATTCCGTGTAATGACCACGGACCCTTAACCCCCGAATCTGTGGTGGCATCACGGAATCGCCGAAAATTCCGTGATGGGCTCACAGAAGTGATACCAATGTAAGTCAGTGACAGGCATCAACCGTGGTCCACGCACGGATCCACTGGTTCAACACCAGCGCTGCCTCGGACCACGTAAAAAGAGTGACTCCGATGCAGTTATATTTGTATATAAATTTATACTTTCACTGGAGCACCTAACCCACCCCTACCCTAAACCTACCCACTTCTGAACAATATAAAACACACACACAGGCAAATATAAGTGCAGTCACAGGTATTTATTGCAAAAACTGACCATAAACAAGCAGTATAAAAACATTACAAACAAGTCGTGTTGCATTCCAAGTCTTCTGAAGCCATACGAAGTCTTTATGCGAAGAAGAGAGTAAAACACAAGGTTTTAATCGCTGAAAATGATCCCGCTCCCTTAACACGCTCACATCTCATTCAAAAGATACTCCCGTCCCGTAGCATGACGCAATTGGTCACGAGACACACAAGAGCCAATAGCCTGTCACAACAGCGTGACGCAATCGATCACGAGACACACAAGAGCCAATGGCCTGTCACAACAGCGTGACGCAATCGATCACGAGACACACAAGAGCCAATGGCATTTCGCAACCAAAGCTGACGTAAGGCTTCTTTTAGCGGCATTTTTTGAATTTACGCATAGAGACTGCAGCACATAGGAAGAGCTTTACGGCGGACGGAGACGGTGATCGCGTCTGTTCTTCTCACAAATCAATCGTTTTGCCTCGGAAGATTAATACTTTTTGAATAAATTATGACGGTAGTTGTATCTGCCTGCTATATCTTGTGTTTTATTGACAGATGGTAGGTTTAGGGGGCAGGGGTTGGGTTACGTGCTCATAAATGTGTAATGTAATATAAATAAAACTGTTTTGACTGTTTACATTGAAAAATCACACCCCAACATATATGCAATAATGGCAATGTTGTTACCCAATATATAATTTAATTATGACGATAAAATTCCCAGTATCGCGTCGGCATATTGACGCTAAGGGTTTCCTATTTAAAGTGTTGAACCAGTGGATCCGTGCGTGGACCACGGCTGATGCCTGTCACTGACTTACATTGGTATCACTTCTGTGAGCCCATCACGGAATTTTCGGCGATTCCGTGATGCCACCACAGATTCGGGGGTTAAGGGTCCGTGGTCATTACACGGAATTCTGTGAGATCAGGTTGCAAAAAACACAGGATGAGAGAGAGAGAGAGTTCGAAGATAGCAGATTGCGCTGCACACACAATTTTGCGTTTCCCCACAATTTTTATTACTAAAATACTAAGATACTAGATCATTACATTATATTCCCCAGCAATGAGGTGGTAAAATCGCTGTTTTTGAAGTAATTGTTTGTAGAGAGAGATGCGCAGTAAGCAGGTATACACAACTGTCATCTCCCTCTCTCTCTCTCTCTCTCTCTCTCTCTCTCTCTCTCTCGCTCGATATATAATTAATTGAAATACATGCTATAATTCATTCAAATGAATGTGGTCTTAACACACTATTTCATCTCTGTGTATGAACTGAAGCGGGCAGAATGCTAGAACTAACTTGCCGTAACTGATGAAAATAACTGTGATTTTTACCCATTCCGTCAAATATTGCGCTGCAAAGAGCAATACTAGTTTTAACTTGTCTATAACTTGGCAAATGACCATGGAATAAGCAGGATAATCAACGGCTAGCCGTGCATTAAAGGATTTTAAATGCACTTTGCGTCGGGCGGTTCTTTGCCTCCACGTCGTGCATTTAAAATCCTTTAATGCACGGCTAGCCGTTGATTATCCCTTACTTATAAAATGCATAGTTCTGGTCCTTGATTCTAATTTGTTGAGCCAAGTTCGAAGCTTTTGTAAATGACTCTACAAACATACACCTTTGTTTACATTTGTGTGTTGCTCGGCAACCACTTTGTTGGAACCACAACCGTTTCTGAGGAATTACATTGTTTGGCGGAAGAATAATGTTTTTATTAATATCATTACACTTTATTTGCTCTGTTTTATTTTGTGAAACCTTACTAGGTATATGGAATAACGGTTTTATAAAAACAATAAGCCCCATGAAGCCGTGGTTTACAGTGAATTTATAACAGCTAAGGGGTGTTGTTAGGCACGACACGAAGCGGGACTTCTTGGGGCTTATTGCTTTATTAAATAACTTAATAAATTGTGAAATCAATGTCAACCCCTCACTAATTACTCAAGCATTACCTTGTGTAGCATTTTTGACCAATCAGACACAACTATTTGTTATTTAACAAATAATCTATTATCCCCCTCACCTAACCAAAGGGACAACTATGAGGGTCTGTGGACCCTTCCCCGAAATGCATCTAACACCTAAAAAGGCAGAACAGGCCTCTGGTTCCATGGCAACCCATCTGATAACACTTCTTTTATTGATCAAAGGAATGCGGGCAGAGCAACTCACTTCCTTTCCCCTTAGGAAAAAGACGATAAAAATGGACTCTTCTCTAATTAATTCATAGAAAACCCTTCTTTGAATGAACACACATATCTTTAGGTCATTGTGTATATTATTACTGTTCTTGTATATGTTTTTGTGTATTGTACACCGTTGTATGCATGCTTATGATAGATCACTAGTTAATATCACTGTAGCTATACTATGTTTGGTCTCTATCAATTCGTCTTCAGATGATCTAATTGAGAGTGTATATTATATGTCGATACCTATGCAACATGTATGTGTTCTAAGAATCTTTAGTAGTTTATATATCGACTTCCAATCCAGCTCATATGCAAATTACCATGTTCAGAGACAAAGAGCCGTAAAACTTTCCCTCCAAAGTTCAGGACTCCCATTGGCTCTTTGACTCCCCAGAGGTGTGACCTCTATAGCAGATAAAGCTCTCACTTCAGTGACGCCCCATACAGTCTGCGGTTCTGTTAAGAGGATGAAGATATGAGCTAAAACTCTTCTGAACACCTTAAGTTTTGCGCCAGGCCTTGCGGCCTTGTCTTTCCATTCAACCAAGCTCCTTGGACCTCAGCAGATCTCTTTCTTAGCTCTTTTTCCACTCACTACTTGGAAGAACATTTCTACCTCAGAACATCTTTGGAATTCATCACTGTTCAACCCGGAAGAATGTGATCGGGAGTCCAAACCTTGAAAACCATTAAGACTTTCATCTGAGACTGCATTCCAGACACTCGTCACGACCAAAGCAATGCAAGTATTGTACATTTAAATAAACGAAACAGAGGTTATTAGTACAAGTTATAGACCCCGTTATAAATGGCGCTGATGGTTTTACTCAGGTGGTTAAATTACTTTCCCCTAACTGCATTCTCTGGCTTTCCTGATGGTTTCATCCATCAACTCTCATTAGCCCTTTCCCCATGTATGAGTGATTGTATGTTTGTTTGTTAGTTTGTTTGTTTGTTTGTTAGACTAGTCTGCGTTAGTGTTTAGTTAATAAAAGTTGTGTGCACAAATTACATGAGTTTCTGATTCTGCCTTGCATATTAATGTCCCTTTACGATTTTGACCCTCGCTACATGCTCTAATGCATTAATAGAAAAAGTATTTTCTG
Organism: Tor tambroides; assembly: GCA_021397915.2. Taxonomy (NCBI): domain Eukaryota; kingdom Metazoa; phylum Chordata; class Actinopteri; order Cypriniformes; family Cyprinidae; genus Tor; species Tor tambroides. The sequence goes on along the minus strand of JAFVLL020028759.1, from coordinate 24,389 downwards.
TGGCCAAGGAAATATCCTTTCTTAGCGTTGATACGAACTTACACTGAATGTTCGCTGGACGAACAGATCAGTTGATGACAATTTAATTCTGCGACAGTTATTACTGTCAGCCGATATAAATAATTGTAATTAATCATAATTAATTGTAATTATTTATATACAATTCCCTTTTAAGATAAATTTGTCACACTTGTCAGCCCACAGGAACCACTGGACCATTATTTTAAAGTGAAAAACATATTAACCCCTCACTAACTACTCAAGTGTTACCTTGTCAGCCCACTTGAGTATTAGTGACGGGTTAAGTTGTTTAACTTGTTAATGTGTTTTTCACTTTAAAATAATGGTCCAGATCACTGGTAGTTCCTGGGGGCTGACAAGGTAATGCTTAATTATTAGTGAGCAGTTAAGTTGTTTATCTTGTTAACATGTCTTTCACTTTAAAATAATTGTCCAGATAACTAGTAGTTCCTGCGGGATGACAAGGTAACACTTGAGTAATTGGTGAAGGGTTGACATCAATTTCACAAGTAATTTAATAATATTTTAGACATGTTACATGTTGACATGTTGTGATTAGTAATTAATTGGTTATTCTTTATTAATTGGTCATAGTTAGCAAGTAATTCTGAATGCAGATATTTTTATTTTGTAATTACTGAACACTTAATAAGGAACTACTTTTGTACTAAATTTGCTATTACTTACTGCTTAGTTAATATTTATTAATTAAGCTCAGTTTTAATGTAGTACTACATATTACTTCCTGCATAGTCACTTGTTAACAACAGACCGTTGTTCTGAAGTGTTACCAAAAATGTATTTGCCAACATTAAATGGAGTTTTTATTATTATTATTATGACTGATTGATGTAAAAGTTTTCTGAAGAAGCAGAAGAAAGACAAGTAAATCTCAAGGAAATGCAAGATACATTTATGTTTTTTATTATTTTGTATGTTTGATTTTATCACAGATCTAAGGTTTATTGCAGTTGTTAACAGTGATTAACATAAAATTATCTGAAATTAGGATGGGGTCTGGTGCTGGCACTATAAACAAATTGGTTAGAGAGAATAACAACCCACCGTACTTTTGTTAATCACACCCCCAATCACACTACTCCACTTGGGGCTCTCTAGGCTTCCACTGTGCTTTCTCTCCACCAGGATGTCAAGTTTTATAAACTAATAATGCTAGCAATAATGCTGAATAATGTTTTTGGGAAACACACCCCATATTTGGAACGACACAAGGGTGTATAAATTATGAGACAATTTCGACTTTCGAATTTATCAGACATGTATGGAACTTTAAAATGCAGTTACAATAATAATAATAATAACTACTTTTTCTAATACATTTCATACAAAGAAGCTGAAAAAGTGTTTAAAATAAATAGAATTTGCAACAGTAGGGAACAGTGGTCCTATGGGAGGTTTGGGGATTTTTGGGGCTACTGGTAGTCAAGGCTCCCTGGCTCCACTGACCTCTTATCTACACCCGTAGCTGATGGAAATTCTAGGTATTCAGAGAAACCATGTAGGAGACATATGAAAAGAAAATATATCTAATGGAGTCATTTTCATAAAAAACATTTACAGTTAGTGAAAATCCTGTAAAATACAAAAGATCTGAACACCTTTCATCACACTGTTCATTGGGTATTGAACATAAAGGCAGTCTTCTGCACCAGAGAGAACCAATGAAAACTGTAACAATTAGTCCAAAAGTGAGAGACAGTATTTTCTCTCACTTTTCTTCAGTGAGAGAATAAGGCAGCTTGAATTCTGTTTCTACAATAAAATACAATCAAACAGACTAGCACTATTAACAGGACAGCTAATACAATCCAAACCCAAAACAATGATTTCCCCACATTGCCTGGTCCAGTTTCTCCTGGATTTCCTTGTTCAGTGGATTTGTTTCCTTTCTCTGCTGTTGATTCTGGAACAAAACAGTAAAAAAAAACAAATTACATTACTACATTATGATAATATAATTCAGACTGGAACATCATTCAGATGTTATTTAAAAAAAAAAAAAACATTACAAACATCATAGAATAATCAACTAGTTAAACACACTGTTGATGATCAGCAGTACAGTCTCTTGCTCATCAGAGGGTGTGATGAGGCAGCTATATTGTCCTGCATCAGTGTGTTGAAGATTGTTGAGTTTGAGTGAGAAATTTAGTCTCAGAAACTCTTCATGGAAAGTTTCAGTTCTGTTCCTGTACTGTGGGTCCTGTGTCTCTAGTGAATCTTCACTCTTGACTACATCATGCACAATCTTGCTGCCATTGTGTCTCCAGTGCACATCAATGTCTTTAAGTTTAAGATCATGTTGAGTTGAAGAACAAGGTAGGACAACAGAGCCACCAAGAACAGCCTCTACTGTGACCTGCAGAAACACTGAAATCACACAAACTTTAACTGTAAAACAAATAATCTGTTGAATGAACATTCAAATTTTGTGTGTTTTGGTCTCACCTTCATTTATAGGTCTTGCAAATACACAGATAATGCAGGAAAAGCAGACACTGATAAAACTGAAAAAAAAAGATGAATTTGATTGTTACACACATAGTGAAAGATACCTTTGGTCTGTTTGTACATGGGGGGTTTGTGTGCAAAATAATTAACGAGTTCGTTTGCCCATGTAATCATTAGGAAATAGAGTTAACTTATTTGGCTTGCTGTCCACTGATGAGGGGCTCGATGAAGCAGCTTCAACTCGAACTCTGACATACCCCCCAGGGACTTTATATAAGGTGATTACAAAGGGCAAGGTACACTGTAAAACCCAACAAGTTAGGGTAACTCAAACCATTTGAGTAAACCGATTGCCTTAAAAACCCGACAAGTTAGGTTAACTCAAACCGTTTGAGGAAACTGATTACCTTAAACCATTTAAGTTTTTAAAACTAACAGTTATGAGTGCTCTGAACTTATTTCTGTTGAGTTCACTAAAAGAAGATAATACCCGACAAGTCACGGTGACTCAAACCGTTTAAGTAAACCGATTGCCTTAAAAAACCCAAGTTAGGTTAACTCAAACCGTTTGAGGAAACTGATTGCCTTAAACCGTTTAAGTTTCTAAAACTAACAGTTATGAGTGCTCTGAACTTATTTCAGTTGAGTTCACTAAGTAATTAAGTGATTAATTAAGTGCTGATTGAGCATTAGTGATGAACACCTGCTGTTATCAACCAGAATCACTGACAGAAAGAGAAACACAAGAACAACTAACTTTAGTCACAGCCTTAGATGAAATCAACTGAAATAAAATATATTAAATCTCTCAAGATCTGATTAAACAACCCCACAAACAGCATCACCAGCTCCACTTATTAATAACCAGACTGAGACATCTACAGAAGATCTTATTGAGAATTAACTAAGGTTTAGATGTTGATTTATTGTTTCATTTGAAGTAACCATGTTAGAGATCAGTGTCTGCTTTAGTTGGGCTCTTGACCCTTGGCTTTTGTGGTAGGGTCTTTTTTTTTTTTTCTGGCTGTTGTAACCATGTGTTCTTTGAACATATTTGTTACAACTCAAAAGCCCAGAGAAAATGATCAGTAGGTGATTGTTATATTTTTATAATGACAATCATCTGTTAGTGAGCTGGTCTCATTGTGTCTAATCTCTGGTTAAATGGATGTTGTATTGATTATAGTAAAAGTGATTTTAAGAGCCAGTGGTTCTGTGACAGAGTTAACAAAGGACTTTCCAAACAGTTTGTCCACAAAAAAAGTTTTAATCTATGGTTGTAACTAGACTCACACAGACATCAAGAATCAGCTTATGAACCTCAACAATGGTGACCATTAAAAAATAAAAATAAAATAATAATCATGTTGCAATGCATGCTGGGTACTAGCATAGTACAAAACTCATCCAGGGCTCCCAGCATGCATTGCTGCATGATTTTTTTTTTTTTTTTTTTGTTTTTAATGGTCACCATTGTTGAGGTTCATAAGCTGATTCTTGATGTCTGTGTGAGTCTAGCTAATACCATAGTTTAAAACTTTTTTGTGGACAAACTGTTTGGAAAGTCCTTTATGTTAACTGACTGTCACAGAACCACTGGCTCTTAGAATCACTTTTACTATAATCAATACAACATCCATTTAACCAGAGATTAGACACGCAATGACTATGTTCACTCTCAATGAGACCAGCTCACAAACAGATGATTGTCATTATAAAAATATAACAATCATCTACTGATCGCTTTTTCTGTGCTTTTGAGTTGTAATAAATATGCTTAAGGAACACATGGTTACAACAGCAAAAGAAAGAGACACAGAAAAAAAAAACTACTACAAACATCAAGGGTCAAGAGCCCAACTAAAGCAGACACTGATCTCTAACATGGTTACTTCAAATGAAACAATAAATCAACATCCAAACCTTAGTTTTCAATAAGATCTTCTGTAGATGCCTCAGTCTGGTTATTAATAAGTGGAGCTGCTGATGCTGTTTGTGGGGTTGTTTAATCAGATCTTGAGAGATTTAATGTATTTTATTTCAGTTGATTTCATCTAAGGCGATGGTGTTTCTCTTTTCTTCAGTGATTCTGTTTGTTAACAGCAGGTGTTCATCACTAATGCTCAATCAGCACTTAATTAATAACTTAATTACTTAACTGCAAGTTTTCAAACTTACACGGTTTAAACCAAGGGGAATTTGTTTACTCAAACGGTTTGAGTTACCCTAACTTGTTGGGTTTTACAGTGTACCTTAGATGAAGGTAGAGATTGGGGAGGTGGAGGGATGCTGGAACAGCTGAGACTGGAGAGAGGTAAGCAGCTGCTTATATACTCTGGATGTTGATTGAAAGATTAGATGGGCTCGCTCCTCCCTAAATTATGTTTAGGAACTTCATTTAATTTAGTTTTTGTTTTGTGAGACCCTTGGGCTGAGAATGAATTTTGTCTCCCTGAAAAGGGACAAAAGGTCTTTACAATTTTATTCAATAATAACTATAATGCATGGAAGTATCATTTAATAATTCAATACATTTTAAACATTCATTTTTCATCATCCTTAAATCACTCATTAAATAATTTGATTTGTCAGCCATCATTAAAAAAAAGCATCAGTCTACAACTAATTTAGCAAATGTTTTCATTTATTTCTCTTAATAATATGTTGGATGTTCAAACATCATCATCATCCCATATGCTTACTCATCTCTAAAAAGGTTATAATTCAGCAGTAAATGTTCCTAAGCGAGGCGTCTTTATCCATTTTACCCTAACCTTGAATACCTTTAATTCACTTAAAGGCTAGATTAATCAAATTACTATCAACTAAAATTAACTGGACAAGCAACAACACTCAAGATAATAAAAAATGCTAATGCTAATTGCTAATAAATACATAAAAACAAAAGTTAAAGCTGTTTTCCTGTAGATAAACCTATTGATCATTTATTAATCAATCCATGTTTAGTGTATTAATGCCATTCAAAGGTTTTCCCTGTTAAAGCTAGTTTAAATAAAGCAGTTGAGAACCAAAACAAACCAGGCCAAACAAAGATACGAGCAACAGACATCTTTAGCAACACCGGAGAAGCACAACATCTTTGTCCAAACAATGTTAAACTTACCTGAACATTATGCTGCCCTGATATTACTCAAATATATTTTACTAAAAGCTATAAATATTCCAGAAATGATGGTAAAACACTAATTTTATTTCTATCGTAACTTCCACATCAATATGGTGTAAGCGCCTCAATAACATAAGATGAAAGTGACGTCAACAGCAACCACGTCAAATGATCAGACGTGTGTCATATTAGTCTTTCTCAAGTATACTGAAGACTTGAGAAAATCTTAAATCTCTGGCTTTTGACCTTCTAATGAATCTTCAACAGTATTCATATTGCACATGCTTGTGCTGTCAAGTATTGCATTTATAAAGATCTGTTTGTCAAGTCTGGACTTCTGGACTGTTCATCAGTAAAACAGCACAACATTCGTGACTTTCAGACAGTGAATAGAATCAGTGAATAAAAGCAAATCATTTACTCAGCTTCCAAAAATTTAGATTAAGAGAATTCAGAAGTGTAATCAATTAAAATGTACTAACATTTAAATTAAATTTGTTACAATGCGCTTACATGTATTTAAATTGTACTTATATTTTAAAATACCTGTCTGTAGCTGTTCTTAATTTCTGTAGTTACATAATTACACTGTTGACCCCTTTACCAACCCTTAAACCTAACTATGTTTTAGGCTCAAATTTAAAATAGAGCTGCATAATTTTTCACACCAGTTTCCTTGGTCAACCAGTATCAAAAGAAAGACCATAACAATCAACCTGATCCAATCCTAAAATTAAAACTAATCCAACATCAAACTAGCACATACACATAAAAATGCTGTCTAGTGAAATTATGTCTGACCTTACAGGTGAGAAAGTATTAAGTAAATTTAATGATTACCTTACATGAGGATGAGAGGGAACCTTCCTTCCATTGATTTCTCTGGGAAAACATAGTGTTTTGGATTCTGATCCTCATATGAAACATTTTTTTCCCCCAGAATTGTGTTTTATATATTCCTTCTGTCACTGATTCTTTAGGACACTGTTATGTCGTCACTTCAGTTCATTTTCATTGTAAGAGCAAGACATGAATGCAGAGTTCCCAGTGACGCCCACATTCACGAGAGGTTTGCCTTTCAAATTTCGTCATGTGGAGCTGATAGGACAGAGAAACAGCACTTACTTTCTCCTGAAAAGAAGAAATAATTAAAATAAATAGATAAAAACATCATTTCTACCACAAGAAATTACCTCAATTGATATTTTTTGTTTTCATATCATGGGCAGAGATGCAGTAGGATAGTTATAGACAAGTGAGGTTCCCTCTGAAAATGATCAAAATATTGATACTGCATTCTCACACGTAGAGAGAGAGAGAGAAAGCAAATAAAAAAGCAAAGTTGCCTCTGATCTGTGTCAGTTCTCTGTCGTGTGAGTCATGTGTTCCTGCCTCTTGTTTCCATATTTGACTCGTCGGGGGCTCGTGCCTCTCTTGTCGTTGATGTGGAAGCGGTTACTGAGGGAACCTTGTGAGGGCCCCTGAAGTCTTGTCATGCCCAGAAGAAGCCTCAGCTTCCGGGCTCCTGTTCCTGTGAGTGGTCCTGTCCAGTCCTGTCCCGTCCCTGTCCTGTTCCTGTGTGTTTAGCCCTGGAGGGCTATCGGGTTCCTGTCCTGTCCCTGTTCCTGTCTGTCTGGCCCTGGAGGGCTCCTGATACCCCCTGGATTCCCCAAGGAAATTTTGGGGGGGGGTAGTAGAGCTCTGGGTGGGATGGGCGGGCCGAGGAACAAGGCCATGGCCACGAAGACCACCTGCCATGGCCTCCTGAGCTCCCTACACCGCCATGGCCTCCTGAGCTCCTTGCACAGCCATGGCCTCGTGAGCTCCCAGCTCCGCCATGGCCGCCAGAGCTCCCAGCCCTGCCATGGCCTCTGTCTGTTCCACTCTGGAGGTCCCCGTCCTGTGTTCCGGTCCGTGTCTGTCCTGAGGGGCCTCCAGAGCGCCCACCCCCCCTCCCTGGTGGAACTGTTACGGCGTGGGACACGCCTTTCGGGAGGGGGGAGTACTGTCAGTCCTCTGTCGTGTGTCATGTGTTCCTGCCTCTTGTTTCCATATTTGGTTTGTTTCCTGTCCTTGTTTCATGTGATTATTAGTTCAGTGTTGTCCAGCCGTGTGTGTCTCATTATCTTGTGTATATTAGTTCATGCCCGTTCTGTTTCGTGTGGTCTGGTCTACTCGTTACTCCCCGGTGTTCCTGTCTGTCAGCCTTGCCTTGTCCTGCCTTGTCTTGCCCTGATGTCATTAAAGACTATTATTTGAAGTTACGTCGTCGTCAGCGTGTTCCTGTGTCCTCCCTCGTGTGTGCACCGTGACAATCTGCCTAAACTGAGAAGTTTTCTTTTTCTGTCTTCATTCCTGCTTTCATTCCCATTTCTTGACTTTAATTTACTATCAGTAAGAAATGATAAAAATGCAGAATTTCCAGTAATATCCTCATGTACAGAAACCAAAAAAGCAAGAATTTGAAAGAAAAAACAAAACAAAACAAGCAGCCTGTTTATTTCCCCACAGTTTTTTCCTTCCATTTGTTAGTATAGGTTTGTTGAATGATTGGTTTGTTTTGATCTCTTTGACAGATGTAAATTTGTTTTGCTCAATACACCTATTCATTCTTATTGTTACAAAGTACAATAATAATAATACAACGTAATATTTGTCTTCAGTTTGAAATGTTATTGTGTCTATTATAGCGAAGCTATTTGTATTGTGTGTATATAGCTTAGCCATTTGTACTGTGTAATTTTGAATTATGCTTTTGCATGAAAGCTATTTGAAACCTATTGTGATGTTGAGGTCATTCTGGCTTTGATAATGGACCTTAGCAGCATTCAGTTTTCTATTTGTTCACTAGTTTCAGTAGACCAAAGCAGGTTCACCAACTAAATTGATCACATGTTGGGACCAACCAATTATTTTTAATTCAATATTAATACTAAATTACCCATAGACTTAAAGTGGTACTATTACTCATGGCCAGGCCTGGACTGGGGCTAACATTCAGCCCTGGACAAATCCCAGCCCATGAGTTCACCCATGAATGTTTTGCTGGTGTTAGGGCATTAAATTGGAATAAACAAATGAATAAATTGAATTCAGCAGAATCAATTATTTTATTTTTATTTTTTATTTTATATCATTTTTTTAATTCAAATTTATTAGAACTATTAAAACGTTCATAAAACATATTTAAAGAGAAATGCTCTATACTTAATTCATGAGTGTTATATTAACGTTTGTTTTTTTATTATTTATACAAAGAGTGTTATATGCGTTTGTATTTTTACTCTCTTTCTCTCTCCCTCCTTTTCTCTTCTAGTGTGTCTGTGCCTAATAGGCTAATAGTGATCATCTGCGCTCATCCACCTGTGTGTGCTGTCCAAGCCCTTATCGGTGCATGTTCACTGGCTTCTAGTACAAAAATGGCAGAGAGAACGTGGAGAAGGAGAGAGACATTGCGGCGTTTGAGGTTGTTTCCGCTCTCCAAGCCCATGAGCGCTTATCGCGCTTGTTGCGCTCTTTGTTGAGTTGTCATAATGTTTCCTGAATTGATGATTTCTTTAATTAGTTTTTTGGGTAACGTAGGGTAGGCTATTACTCCACTAGGTCTGAATTTGTATGTTTTAATCCCCTGGAACACATTACAAACATGATGATCTAGAACACGATGCATTGCTGTCTATCATAAATAAATAATTAAATCATTTTGGAAACAGTGGCTGTAGCTTACATGTTTTTTTTTATTTCATAAAGTTTTTGGTTTACAGTCTTCCTTACTTTTTGAAACCTCCATTTGCCAGTTTAACAGCTCTAAATTGTCTCCTATAATGCCTGATGAGGTTAGAGAACACCTGACAAGAGATCAGAGACCATTCCTTCATCCAGAATCACTCCAGACCCTTTAGATTCACAGCTCCATGACGGTGCTTCTTCTCCTCAGTTCACCTCACTCATTTTCATGTTTGGAAGATCCAAACATGGCCCATTATAAGATTTCTAACAGAGTCTGTCATTTTTTTCAATTTTTTTATCTGTTGGTATTTGATAGAATCAGTGATGCATGTGTCTAAACAGGATGTCCAGGACCTCCAGCAGAAATATAGGCCCACAACATGAAAAATACAGCAGTATGTTTCATTGTACACATGGGGTACTTTTTATCCCTGTGTTCACCAAACCCATATTGAGTGTTTGCTGCTAAAAAGCTCATTTTTTAGTTACATCTGACCATAGAAGCCAGTCCCATTTGAAGTTCCAGTCGTGTCTGATAACTGAATATGCTGGAGATTATTTTTTGGTGAAAGCATTTTCTTTTCTTGATTTTTTTTTCTTGAAGCCCTCCCGAACAGCATGTGGTGATGTATTGTAGGTGCTGTTTGATCATTTTTTAAAGGTTTTCTGACTCCGAAACTCAACCTTTTTCTGCAATTCTCCAGCTGTGGTCCTTGAAGAGTCTTTAGCCACTCAAACTCTCCTTCTCACCGTGCAGTAGGATGATATAGACACATGTCCTCTTCCAGACAGATTCATAACATTTTCTGTTGATTGGAAATTCTTAATTATTGCCCTGATCGTGGAAATGGGAATTTTCACTGCTCTAGCTCATTTCTTAAAGCCACTTTCTAATTTGTGAAGCCCAATTATCTTTTGCATAGTGTAACTTACAACTTGCATAGTGTATATCTTCAGAAATATATTCTTTGGGTTTTCTCATTGTAATGGGTGATTAATTTGGAATTTGGCCTTTGTTTTGTTTTCCCTCTTATATATATTTCTGTGAAACAGGAAGCCATGGCTGCATAATTTCATGTTCATAATCACGCTGGTGTGCTCAAAATTGTGAATATGAATGGTAATATATTTCAGATATATTTTACTCATAAGAATTTCTTGGGGTACCAGTAATTGTGTCCAAAGGATTTGAGAAAAAAACATCTATTTCATAATGATATTTCCCCCCCTTTTAAATTCGTATTCTCCAATGAAGGCTTAGATTTTTGTGATTTTTTAAAATACAAGATCAAAAGGATTAACAATGCAGATTAATTTCCACAGCCTTCTTTGATCATATTTACCAAGGGTACCAACAATTCTGACCACGTGTGTATATACAAATACATGTCATTTGAGAGCGTAGAGAGACTTGCATTCCTGCAAAGTTTAGAATCAACCCTCAAACATAATATTTTGTTTTCTTTGGCTTATGGCTAACAGTATATGACTCAGATTAAGAGTGTTATGGTGCATGAGCGGGTGGCTCTGTTAGACAGTCCCTGGTTCGAGTCCTGGGCCAGGCCAGATTTCTTCCACAGTCCAAAGACATGCAGGACTGGGGAACTGAAGACACTAAAAGTACTGGCTCTTTGGATTGGATTTGGGCCAGAAAAATATTACTGGTTTGAATCAGATGAATCCTTCGCATAAACTCAGTTTTGTAATGACAACTCTCTGAGAGTTTAGCATGGTAATGTACATGACAATGTTTATACGTTTGGTGGAATAGATCTGCTACGGTGCTGCTGAGGCAGAGCAAGTACCGAGACTTGCTACTGCCAATACATCCACAGCATTCTGTGATCATGTAAGAAATACTGCTGCTGCAAATATAACACGAAAAACTCCCATAGCATACATGAATCACCCCGTAGCAGATCTATTGATAGTTTTCAGTCACGTGACCGGCTCGAAGACTTGGAGGGCAAAACATCTATAGAACTGCTGCACAAGCATGTCAATTTTTCATCTGTTTCTCAGCCGCAAATATTTAGATCACCTCTCAAAAGAATAAAACAGAGGTATTTCTGAAAAAAATGCAAGTTTTGGCCATTTGAAATCCATATTAAGCACCCACGGCAATATTTCAATCATAAACAGTGCGACAAAACGTTGTAAAAACACTTAAAGTGCCTTAATATATTTTAAAACAGTAATATTAAAAGATCAAATTCAGTAATCTCTATATTAATGATGCATAGTTTACACAGGCAAGCAGATGAGGGCGGAATATGAACGCAGCCCGCTTAACGGTTCAGTGTTTTCCTTCTAATGGTTTTCTATGGGAGGCCATTTAACGTGAAACTTTGCACATTGCGTTTATATTCCGGCTTCATCCTCTTGCCTGTATAAAATATACATCATCAATAAGGTGTCCACTGAATCTCGCCTTTTAATATCTGCATTTTACTACATTATTACTTGATGCAATCTGCGTAAAAATAGCTGGCGTTCAGTGGAGCAAAGCTTCGTTTTGCCCGCCAGGTGGGCGTTCCTATAAGGGTGTGACGTCACGTGAAAACTATCAATAGGGGAAGCTGAGGAAGGTGGAGGGCGACACAACTGCTGCAGCAAGCACTAGCCAAGAATTTGAATGTTGAGCAGCAACTTCATTGGCTGCTGATGAGAAAAGAAATCAGTTGCGCCATGTGAATAATCATGCAATTATATCAGGCTCAGTTAGAAACTATCGGTTTGTGCCATAATACCGAATCAGACTGAACAGTGATAAAAAGTTTGAAGCAAGTGTTCAGTTCTTAAGGTGTGACACGATACTTGACTAGCCTATAGATGTTAATGATGCAGTCCTTTATTTCTTATATAGCACATCACATTTTCCCAGTGTTTAGGGAATAGTAATTATTGTTATAGATTAAAGAGAGACCTTTTACATTTACAGCCTCTTGAGGGCAGCAGAGACATTTTGGTTTGGGTTTTTATAAAAACGTGACATGCTGAACGTGTGCTTGTTGGCAGTATTATTATTATTATTATTATTAATAATAATAATTTTAATATGCCGATATGCCGATAAACAAATATGAATGAAATTTGAATGGCAAATTCATGAAAAGGCTGCACGTTTCACCCTTTTGTTTCTCTTTCAATATCTTTGTAAGTCAGAATGAGGATGTCACTGGAAGATCTGCATTCTTGTCATGTTTCAACAGTGATGATAAACTAAAGTCAAAACACAATAGTGTATTAAATACACAGGGCCGGTTCTAGACATTTGGAGGCCCTAGGCAAAATTCATGTTGGAGGCCCCCCACCCCCAATAAAAAGCATTTGAAACAAATATGATTCCTAACATTTTATTTAGGTATTTCATTTCATTGTCTTAAAATGATTTCCTAAAGTTGTAAAAAGAGTAGCTACAAAGCACATGAAATAAATTATATCTAATAATCTCCCACAGAACAGTTGTGTTTCAGTATTATGTGCCTCCTCCTCCATGCAAAGCCTTTGCAATATTAAAACATGCACAAACATTCACTTAAAAATGTTGAAAATTTGATTATATTATTATTGTTGTTGTTGTTATTGTTTTGTTTTTCCACTCACCAAGAAGTACAGAAAAGTCAATATAGACTCATAAACACAGAGATCAGGTGTGAATATTTAACAACAGTTTTGACAGTTGCGGTGTATTAAATGTTGGATATTTAAAGCAATACAAACTTCAGTTTATGTGAAGGGCTTTACATGCATTTAAACACTCGTCAAGCACTTTGACACTAAATGTGTAGATATATGGGTAGACAAAACAGACAAACTGCTATGCTGCTGTTTGTGAGAACTGAGATACATACATACATGAAGGTACTGGCACTTGGTTCAAGGTTAAACCTCCACTCTAGACAAATGTGAAGTCATTGGCTGTCAAGTGACCAACCAATGGAACAAATGTTTGGTTTTGGTTTAGCACTTCAGTTGAGTTTAACCGCACTGTGTTGCCTGAAGCCACACCATGTAGAGGTTTGTAAAATTTTATGTCTGTGTGATGCAGACTGAAACATTAGAGCAACGACCCATTTGCAGCTTTATTTAAACAGGCAGCGAGCAATCGTAAAACAGAGAAAAACATTTCAAGATCAAACAAACAAAGAAATAATAACAGTAACCACTCAGCATTGCCAGCCAAGAACAAAACTAATATACAGGTGCTGTGTGATCAGGCAAGGGATTATGGGAGTTTTTTTTATAGACTTCACTGGAGTAAGAAGTGTAACTAGTGTCCCAAATACTTATGATATTACTCTGTAAAAGAATACAGCACATGATAAGCACATGGTAACATTTTATAGAGTCACAAAGGTGCTGTTTACTTGCTGAATATTTTCCACCTCAGTGAACTGAAAGAGTAACAAGGAAACAATATTAACATCCAGCTTCAGCTGCCTCTCAAAAGTTTGGGATCAGTAAGATTTTTTATGTTTTTTAAGGGAGTCTCTTCTGCTCATCAAGGCTGTATTTATTTGATCAAAAATACAGAAAAAACATTAATATTGTGAAATCTTATTGCAATTTCTAATATTGGTTTCCTATTTTAATATATTTTAAAATATAATTTATTTCTGTGACGCAGTGTTAAATTTTCAGCATCATTATTCCAGTCTTCAATGTCTTTACTATGACTTTTTATTCATTTAACATATCCCACCTAAATAAAAGTATTAATTTCTTAAAAAAAAAAGAAAGAAAGAAAAACAATTACTGACCCTAAACATTTGAATAGCACTGTATATTGTAACACAAAATTAAATTTTTAAATAAATGCTGTTCTTTTTAACATTTTATTATTAAGGGAATCCTAAAAAAAATCACAGGTCCCCAAAAAAATATGAAGCAGCACAACGGTTTCCAACATTGATTATAAATCAGCATATTAGAGTGATTTCTACGAGTGATTTTTAAGAGTGTTAACTATGGCTACTCACAAATCAGGTAACCAACTGGACCTTATTTACACAAGACAATGCTCCACTGATCATGTACTGGTTACTCCACTGCACACCTCGGATCACTTCCTCCTCACTCTTAACCTCGTAACTTGCGTTCACTCTCACCCTTCCGGCTATCTGCTATTGTTTCATCTTTGCTTCCTCCCCCTAAACAGTTATCATCTCTTGATGCTAACAGTGCTACTGATACTTTCTGTTCCACTCTGAGGTCTTGTTTAGATACTTTCTGCCCCTTATCCTCCAAGCCAGCCCATACCACCCCTTCTGCCCCTTGGCTATCTGATGTTCTTCGAAAACATCGTTCTAAACTCAGGGCTGCGGAAAGGGTATGGTGTAAATCACAAAATCCTACTGACCTTAATTTATATCGATCACTCCTCTCTGACTTCTCTGCTAATGTTCCCACTGCTAAAAGGACATACTATCAAGACAAAATTAACAATTCGACTAACTCTCGCATGCCCTTTAAAACATTTTCCTCCCTCCTTTGTCCTCCTCCTCCCCCTCCTTCATCATCTCTAACAGCTGACGACTTTGCCACATTCTTCATTAATAAAATTACCAACCTCACTGCACAATTTTCCACTCCACAATCTATCAAACACATCTTACCAGCAAACATACACTCATTCACATCCTTCTCTCCACTCTCTGAGGCAGAAGTCTCTAAACTCATCCTTTACAGTCATCCTACTACCTGTCCACTTGATCCTATTCCATCTCATCTCCTACAAGCCATTTCTCCTGCAGTTGTACCTGCACTCACTCACATCGTTAACATCCCTTCACACTGGAATTTTTCCCTCAGCATTTAAATAGGCTCATATAACTCCACTTCTTAAAAAAACCACTCTTAACCCAACTCTTTTAGGGAACTATAGACCGGTTTCCCTTCTACCCTTCATTGCAAAAACACTTGAACAAGTTGTGTTCAACCAAGCCTCTGTCTTTCTCACACAGAACAACCTCCTGGACAGTAACCAATCTGGCTTCAGAAGAGGACATTCGACCGAAACTGCCTTGCTCTCTGTTGTTGAAGCCCTAAGTCTTCCAAGAGGCTTCCAAGTCTTCATTACTTATCTTGCTGGATCTGTCTGCTCCTTTTGATACGGTCAACCATCAGATCCTCTTGTCAACCCTATAGAGAAAGGGCATCTCAGGTACCGCACTCCAGTGGTTTGAGTCTTACCTCTCAGATAGGTTCTTCAAAGTATCTTGGAGAGGTGAGGTATCCAAGTCGCAACATCTAGCTACTGGAGTGCCTCAGGGCTCAGTTCTTGGACCACTTCTCTTTTCTGTCTATATGGCATCACTAGGTTCTGTCATTCAGAAACATGGCTTTTCATATCACTGCTATGCTGATGACACTCAACTCTACCTTTCATTCCATCCTGATGATCCGACATAGCTGCTCGCATCCCAGCATGTCTAACAGACATTTCTTGCTGGATGATGGACCATCCCCTTCAACTCAACCTAGCTAAGACAGAACTGCTTGTAGTTTCAGCTAACCCATCGCTTCATCACAATTTCACCTTCCAGTTAGGCTCATCTACCATAACTCCTTCAAAAACAGCCAGAAACCTTGGAGTTGTGATTGATGATAAGCTGAATTTCTCAGACCACATTGCTAAAACTGCCTGGTCCTGCAGATTTGCATTATACAATATTAAGAAGATCAGGCCCTTTCTCTCGGAACATGCAACACAACTCCTTGTTCAGGCTCTTGTTCTGTCCAGACTTGACAATTGCAATGCTCTCTTGGCAGGTCTTCCAGCCAATTCTATTAAACCTCTACAATTAATCCAAAATGCCACTGCAAGATTAACCTTTAATGAGCCGAAAAGAATGCACGTCACGCCTCTGTTCATCAGTTTGCACTGGCCACCAATAGCTGCTCGCATTAAATTCAAGGCATTAATGTTTGCCTACAGAACCACCACTGGCTCTGCACCCCATTATCTAAATTCATTACTTCAGACTTTTGTGCCCTCTAGAAGATTGCGTTCTTCAAGTGAACGACGTGTTATTGTGCCATCCCAAAGACGCACAAAATCACTTTCACGGACATTTTCATTAACTGTTCCCATCTGGTGGAATGACCTGCCCAACTCAATCCGAGCAGCTAAATCCTTACCCATCTTCAAGAAACGGCTAAAAACTCATCTCTTCCATCTTTACTTGACCCTCTAACTCTAGCACTTTCTATTCTAATTTTATTTTATCTATCTGTCTTCTTTTTATTCATTAAAAAAACACATTTGACCTTCTATCAATTGCATATTTATTCTCTAACTGCTAGCTTTTCTTGTAAAACTAACATTAGCTTTATTTTTTTTTCTCTATTCTATCTACTTATTTCTGAAAAACAAACAAACAAACAAACAAAAAAACCACTAGGTTTCTTTTTTATATATATTCTATCTACTCATTTAAAAAAAAAAAAAAGTTTTATGTGTACTGCGTTAGGCTAACCAAGACTTGTAATAGCGCTTGCACGTTATTGCTCTTTTGTTGGTTTTGATTGCTTCTTATGTCCTCATTTGTAAGTCGCTTTGGATAAAAGTGTCTGCTAAATGACTAAATAAATAAATACATTTCTGAAGGATCATGTGACACTGAAGACTGTAGTAATGATGCTGAAAATCAGCTTTGATAACAGAAATAAATTATATTTTAAAATATATTAAAATAGAAAACTTATTTTAAATTGCAATAATATTTCACAAAATAACAGTTTTTTTTCTGTATTTTTGATCAAATAGATACAGCCTTGATGAGCAGAAGAAACTTCTTTATAAACCATTAAAAATCTTACTGATCCCAAACTTTTGAGCGGCAGTGTAAATTAATCTAAACAAAATGCTACTTTATTTTGTTGTGATAACATCAAAATTCTTAATAATTAAAACTTAATTATGAAAACAGTAATGACATTTAGCAATAAATAAATAGAGATATTCATTCACTTACCTTACAACTGAAGCAATTGGTTTGGTTCTTATGGTATATAACTCGTGTTTGCAGATCAGTATTATGAATATGTTTTTCCAACTGTTCTGCTTTTCCAGCAGCAAAAACTACGAATGAAACAGAGAATTCAGATTTACTATTTACTAACGGTTATATTTTTTCTTAAATGGTACAAATACATACCAAGTAATTAAAAAATTTCACCTGTCTATGGAAAAGAGCATTGTGATATTTTTTACACTATTGTGTATTAAAATTTTAAAATTTTTAGAACAATAAGAAAATTAAATCACCGAACACCACAATGATCAGAAGCCCGTTTGTCAGAGTAGATATGATAATAATAATCATCTGCCATTGTGTTTGATTCTGATCAATGAACTCCACTTCTGTGTGATTGTGACGCTCAGTTAGTTGAACTGATTCTGTGAAGAAAATGTCCAGAGTTACAATAACAACTTTTAGTCTTTACTGGAGTACAATGACTGCAGTTTAATATCTACAACACAGGCCTATTCCATGATAAAGTGTATAAAAAAGTGAAGTAATGAATAACAAGTAAAAAGGTAAGTAAACACATTGATCATCAATGTCTTAATCACTAAAGGAGCAAATGAACTCACCACTGAAGTATAGTCTGGTGCTGTTGCTGAGTTTTGGAGGTGTGCGTGTGTTCATACAGTAATAAACTCCTAATTCATCAGCAGTCACATTATTAATAACCAGACGATGTTTAAATTGCACTGAATATTTCTTTCTGAATGATTTATTAGGGTAAAAAGGTGATGTTGTGGTTGACAAAGATCGTAGAATGACTGTTGGAGGTTCTGCTGTTTTCAGCAAAATCCAATAAACCTCATTTTCATCAAGATCACAGTTTATGATCACATTTGATCCCAGATCAGTTAGTAGATCTGACACTCCATACTGACAACAGATTAATATGTCTAAAAGATTTTTTAAAAAAAATAAATAAAAAGATAAGCATTATAGATAAACGTGTCATATTAGCTGTGAAACATAACAAATACTTTTCCAAGTTTATAAAGCATGTAAACATATTGATATCTTGTAATAAACTCACAGCACTGAAGCTGAATGATCCTCATGTTGTTGCTGTGATTAAAACACTTTTCTATCCACGCAGCAGTTAAAATAACATCACTTCAGCTCTGAAGCAAAGCAGGAAGAAAGAAAACCATTTCAAACAGAGGAAGTCAAGTTTGTTCTGGCCACATACTTTTTTTCTTCACCCTCATCTATTTTTTTTCTGATGAAACATCACCATTATTACATTAACTTTTTAATTTACTTTAATCTTTGATATGATTGACTGACGGATGTGACTACAAAGCTTTAGGGTTGATTCTGTGGAGGAGAGTCTCAGGAGGCATGCTAAACAAAGTCTCACTAGAAACTTCTAGGCAAGTGTGTTGAAGCTGGTTGGAGCTAAACTCTGCAGGATGTTGGGCCTCCAGGAGCAGGATTGGACACTCCTGCTGTAGAGTTTGGACCTGTTCAAATACCCAGACTCACAGTCACTGTCTCACATTAGTGCTGAATATGATGCACACAAAGCAAGAAAGTCCAAAACAATCTTTAAATAACAATACATTCACAGGGAACAAACCGTAGGAATCATAGGAATAAACATAGCACAAATATAAATGAGATCAGAGAGAACTAAGAAAACAAAGAACTAAGGAAACACAGGACTTAAATATACAGGGAGTGTAATCATGAATAACAGAAACAGGTGTGGGCTAATCAGAAATCATAGAAACAAACTAGAGGGGAAATAACAAAAACCAAGGAAAACAAAACTATGAACCTGGCAGTACATCCCCCACCCCCCATCCTCGCGCCGCAAAAGGTCCAACTGAGGAAGGAGGGTGAGGGTTCTGCAGGGGATGAGGAATCAAAAGAAAAACAATAATAGTCCAGAGTAAATAATACAGTCCATGGGGGAGTTGAGGGTGGGAGGAGCCAAGGGGAAGTTGGTGGTCCAGAGACCAGCCTGGATGAAGGCCCACGGCGGGGTCACGGGAGGGAGGATCCATGGTGGAGGTCTGAGAGAAGGAACCAGGGAGATGAGCTCCTGTAACAGAGCTGAAGCAGGTAGAGCAGAGCAGATGGAGAGCCAGGGTGACACCGGATGTCCAGAGGGCCGAGGCAGAGTTGAAGAAGGAAGGAGGAGGCTAAACCATAGAAACAAACTAGAGGGGAAGAACGAGAAAGACCATGAACCTGACAGTCAATAAAAAAAACACTAAGGCCCTGATCAGACCGAACGTATTTTTAAGGTCTGAAAAGGCGAGGTACACAGTATTGCCTATTAAAAAAGAGCAGTGAGCTGCGTTTTTTATGTTGCTAGGCAACCACCAAATCAGCTGTCCTGTCAATCTAATCAAAGGATTATAGCGTGAGCGCTCTAAAATCTTTGGTTTTTGCAGTTAAGTAAACTGTCATATTAGCAAAAACGTTAAAAAATACAGCTCTGGGTAACCCGTGACAGACACCAAAAGTTTCTCCTCCATCATTGCAGTCTCTGGACTTTCTAAGAACGGTAAACTTTCGTCACCACAACGGAAGGCCCGCCTCTCCATTCATTCGATTGGACAATGGAAAAAAATGCGAATGACGTCTCTGCTCAGAGTTGATTTTTTTTCAATTTCAGGCGCTCAGAGTGCTCCTGCAAAAATACAAGATGAAGCAGGGGTCTAAAACACGAGGCACCCGGGGCACATAAACAGTTCGCAAAACACAAAATATTACACTATATTATATTTTACTTTACCTGTTAGTGATGTCTAAAGCATTTTATGTACATTTAAACAAATCTTTTATGAAATAAGTTATGACAGCCACTGTGTAAATGATTAGCCTATATTTCAACAACAAATAGAAATTGTATAATTTAGAAGTTAATTTAAAAACTGCATTGAATGCAATTTACATGTTTGCATACGTTTTTTTTTTTTTTTTGAGTGTTGATTATTATAACTAAAAATAAATAGTAATTAAATTTAAGTTTGGGCTCCTCTGTTGTTAATTGTAACATTATAGTCATGTAAAAGGGCTCCCTATAGTTTAGAGCAGAAGCTGAGGTAGATTTTTTTTAAAATTATTTTATGAGGTAGATTTAAAGAAATTTTTAATTATAATTATTTATTTAAAGAAAGGGCAATTTGTTCAGTAAAACACTGTTTAATAAATAATAATAAAAAATAATTATGTTTAATATTTTTACCTCCTGCTGTACCAAAACCATACTGAACTGTGGCATCAAAACCGAGGTACGTACCGAACCGTCATGTTTGTGTGCCGTTACACCCCTAACTGTCATACATACATTTTTAATAAACATTCATCATGAGAACATCAATGTAAATCAGTCAAGAACATTACAATAGAAAATACAATATAAATACAAGGTATGACTCCATTTACAGGAGTCACAGCAGGCCATTTTCAAAGAATCACTGTTGACTTTTTCTCATGTACTTTAATGTTAGATCCAAACACATGTATACATTTGCTTAGTGCAACTAAACCAGGTCTTGGTACCAGTCTTGATAACTGAAGGACCATTTACCAGTGATGATGACCAGTGATGATGTCTGTGTTCATCAAGGGCGTAAATTTCATCTAACAGTGGGGGGGACAATAAACATAAAATTTCTCAAGAGCAATTTTTGAAGGGGACAATAATAACACAAATTATTTCGCGTCCTCCACATATTTTAGGTTTCGCTGGGACTGAGGATGTCTCTTATTTAGACATTCAACTGCAGCAAGCCCACTGGTCTGCCACTTAACATCATACTGAGCAAAACCCAACACATCGGTATCTACAATATTAGGCTAATATCAGTTCACACACAGGCTTATCGCCGTGTTAGTTGTAGTGGGTGACAAGCTACGGTATTAAACAAGCTAAGCTAGGTAACTTTATAATCACTCATAGAAAAATACATCGGATATCATTTTTTGTCATAACTAATTTATTAATGATCCAGCATCATCTGTATTAAAGAGATAGAATCACTTCATCCGATATTTAAAGTGAATAAAAAGTGAATAAAGTGAATAAAATAGCCTAAAATTTTCACCCAAAAGTGAAAATTCTGTCATTAATTACTCACCCTCATGTCATCTAGATCCAACCATGCCCCCTGGATCTTGTGTTCTGCAGTGAAGACCATCTCCTATTGTGAATGATTTTGGGTTATGTTGACAGTGGGCATGTTTGTAACGGTGACGGAGACATGGTAGTTTTACTATGTGTGTCTTCCACTGTGTTTTGCAGTTTATTTTTAAATATTATCAAAGAAAATTAGATTGAAATGACCTGAATATTGAGTCAGACTCCGTCCTTTAGTTAGTGCCTGCTCACTTTTGCCCAGGCCCATCCAAAAATAATGTTTTGTCTATGCCACAGACTGTGTTCATTTGTTGCAAGGATTTGTAACAGAACATGTGCATTTCATATTATAAGGCTACCTTTAAACAGCATAAAAATAATATCAAATATAATGGTCCTGCCTGTTGTTGATAAATACCAGTGGTAAAGTTTTACAAATTGATTGATCAATTGTCCCGAAGTTTACTGAGCCACGGTTTTTCCACGAACTCGTGTATACAACATACTGATTGTTTACTGATCACAAGACCAGAAACACTGTTTTGAATTTGCTCCATTTGAAAAGAGCGACACACATTTCACTGTGACTGGTTGTTAGTCACATTTGTTGTCATCGTTTAACTTCACGGGACATTTGCAAAAGTTTTCACATACAAAAACCAATTCAGTACGCCTATGTTCACTTCAAATAAGCGTATTACTGTGGTTTACATTAACATTACACTTTTCAAATATTTTGGTTAGTATCGTATCAAAATTAAGCATCAACATACAGAGAAAGACCGTAATTATAGTAACACAGCTTTTGACATTAAATGTATTATGCATTCCCTTAAACAGTTCATTTCCCTCAGACATAATTCATACAATGCTTATTATTCAATGTTTTTATATATATTGCACGTTTGTGTATAAATATATACATTTTAAATAAAACACTTTTACACAGTTTACACTTTTTTACTATATGTTTTGACAAATTCAGTCTTGTAACGTTATAAATATTTATTCAGTGCAACTTTCCTGACACGTGAACTTGACACGCACTTAACTTAAATATCCACTTTTCTTCGGACATATGACTTACAAAACACTTCTAAATATCCACTCAAAATCATTGAATTTGTTTTACGATTTTGTCGATAAATGTAGTCTAAAAATATCATTTATTTAGTGGCACTTACCTGATGAGTGAACTTAACAAGATGGCGGCTGCAGTTTCTCCCGCGAAGTCACTCAGGCTTGTGCGCGTGCAGAATGATCTCAGTATTGGCTAGATTTGTTTTTATTAGTTTAGTCAACATTTAGCATTCTGAATGTTGACTCATCTTCAGAAAACAAATTAAGATATTTTTGATGAAATCCGAGAGCCACTGATGTCACATGGACTATTTTCACGATGTCCTTACTACCTTTCTGGGTCTGGGAACATTTCAGTTGTGTTGCTGTCTATGGGAGGGACAGAAAGTTCTCGGATTTCATCAAAAATATCTTAATTTGTGTTCTGAAGATGAACAAAGGTCTTACAGGTTTGAAACAACATGAGGGTGAGTAATTAATGACAGAATTTTCATTTTTGGGTGAACTATCCCTTTAATAGAAGTCTGTGTACCATCAGAATTATTTTGAAACTGATATTTCAAGGTTAGTGAAATAAATAAATTAATTAATTTGCTTTAAATGTGTAGATATGCAGAAGACAAAGCAGACATACTTCATTGCTGCTGTTTCCATTCGAGTTAAGACAACTGTGAGAACTGAGATATGTATAAATGTACTGGAAAAACACTGCACTCGGTTCAAGGTTAAACCTCCAGTTTAGACAAAGATGAGAGACTTTTTCATTGGCTGTCAAGTGACCAAGTGACCAACCAATGGAACATATTTATAGTTTTGGTTAGTGCTTCAGTTGAGTTTAACCACAGCATGCCTGTTGAGTTACACTGTGTAGATTTTTGCAGAATACAAAACTGCATAACAAATAACAAATATATATATATTGATATATAAGGATATCCTGAAAATTCAAGATGTATGCCCATATAGAATATGACTTTACTAGAGTAAGAAGTGTGATAGTGTTTCAGATTACACCATTAAGAATATGTGCTTGACTTAAGTAAATGATATTTGAATAACATGTTATATATTCCGACGCATGTTTTTACAATTTATTTAGTATTTTCAGTCCTCAGTAATTAAAACTTACAGTAATGACATTTATCAATCAATAACAAATAAAGATATCAATTCACATTTACTTTATTGTACCTACAATGTTTTGATCTTGAGGCTGATATGTAACTCGTGTCTGTAGATCAGTATGAATGTGTTTTTCCAACTGCTCTGTTTTTCCAGCAGCAAAAACTAAGAATGAAACAGAGAATTCAGATTCAGTGTTTACTAACTGTGTATTATTATTTATTTAAATTGCAAAAATATATATGAAGAAATAAAATAATTAAGTAATTTAAAAACTTCACCCTACCTATAATGAAAAAGAACATAATAATGATATTTTTACACTAATGTGCATTTATTTTGATCATTTTAGAATAAGAAAATTAACTCACCAATCAGCAGAATGAGCAGAAGTCCGTTCATCAGAGCAGATATGATGATAATAATCTGCCATTGTGTCTGATTCTGATCAATAAACTCCAGCGCTGTATGATTGTGACACTCAGGTAGCTGAGCTGCTTCTGTTAGTGTTACAGTTACAGTAACAACTGTCAGTCTCTGTTATAGATGAAGCAGTAGATAACACACCATCAATTTGTCTGATCATTGAAGGAGTAAATGAACTCACCACTGAAGTGCAGTCTGGTGCTTTTGCTGAGTTTTGGAGGCGTTTCTGTGTTCATACAGTAATAAACTCCTAATTCATCAGCAGTCACATTATTAATAACCAGACGAT
>JAFVLL020028757.1:0-45876 GCA_021397915.2 Tor tambroides | reverse complement strand
TGTACATAGAAAAAGTCTTAGATCTTTGAGTTCAGCTCATGAAAAATGGGGGCAAAAACAAAAGTGTTGCGTTTATAATTTTGGTCAGTGTATTTTCTTTCAGGTTTTCATTACAACTAATATAAAACTGATTGGTACATTGTACATATTGTGAACCCTATTTCTTGAATGTAATATTTAGGGCTGCTCTCGACTAAGGATTTTTCTGGTCGACTAGTAGTCATTCATTTTAAGCATTAGTCGACTAATCGCACGTTTATTAATAAACCATTTAAATCACTATAACGAGCCTTTCATTGCCTACATAGCCTAATAAGCACTCAAGCGCACGCATAAAGCTTGCCACAGTGCACCGCAGAAGCTATGATTATGAATGTGTCAGGGAAAAACAGTAAGGAGGCTGCATTAACGTTTTAATAATTCACTGATAAACAAGTGCTTTCTTTGTTCTCGGCTTAAGAGATGAACTCGGCAACACTGACTCGTCATCTCCACAAGCCCGGTCTCATGAAAATGTGTATAAATAGTACGCCAAATAAAAACAAAACCTTGTTGTATTCACACGCAAAAACTAACTTTGGCATGCATATGATACGCACGTGTTTGGCATGCATATAATACACAGTATTCGCATACATATGATACGCATCTACCCCACAACCCTAATCCTACACATTGCATAGCCAATGTCAGTTTTTGCGTATCAATACCATGAGTTTTTGTTTTTATTTGGCGTACTATTTATATGCACTTTCATGAAGTCGGGTTGGAGAGCTTCTCCACAGTAGTGGATGCGCCTGTATGCATGTTTCACACGGATTACATAATCTGAGAATATTTGTTTTCCATTTCAGTTGGTTCATTTGAAAGTAGACATTTCACTCTCTATAGATATATTTTTAAAATACTCCCTCATTTTTGGTCATGCAGATAAGAGTAATACATCTTTAAAATCTGTAAAGACTCTACGTTTATTTGTGTGCACTCACAATAACAACAAAACATTGTGCTTTTGTAAAATAGTGAAAGCAAATAGGATGCGCTTTCTGCCATCTCGGTCTGTGAACTTGAGCACGAAACTCCGTGTATATCTTTGCCTTACAGACATTAAGAGCAAGCCTCCATCTGTCCTGCGGTGAGCTACTGTTCAGCTTCCGCACAGACACTTGAATAGCGGCCATGTAAAGTTGCTAATACTTACATATTTCAGATGATAAGCCATATTTGTGGTGGATGAATGATATAGGCGAGTGTTTGGATGTCCTGCCGGATGTACTGTATTACCATAGACCAGCCGCTAACGATCTGCATGACTTCGCCAATGTGGATTTTTTTTTTTCAGAGACTAAGCGACTAATAAAATTTTGGTCGACCAAGCCTCTTCTGGTCGACTAATAATTAGTCGACTATTAGGGGGCAGCCCTAGTAATATTGCAAACAATAGGTCTTTCAAAATGGTTTATGACACAGAAGAGATGATTAATGACACCATGATGAAGAAACAGAGGTGAAACAAAGCAGAGCAAGTAAAGAGACTAGTAAAGCTCTTCAATGTTCACCTTGGGTTCATCTGCCTGATTGCCTCTCTTCCATGCCTCAGAGAAGATGGAGCTGACGACACTCTGAGAGCGCACATGACCAGAGGATGTGGTCTCTGACACGCCGCTGTCTGATTGGCTGGAGTGGTTGGACTGAGATTCTGTAGGCATGAAAGAATCACAAAGTTGAATAAACTGGTGAACAGAGACAACAATACACAAGCCAGTTAATTATCATGCACTGTCTCATTTGAGATTCCGATATTTCTGCTGCTGCACTGCTGAACTCACCTGGTAGACTGGAGGAGCTGGAACCAGACTTGATACTGGAGCTGGAGAGGGATGACCAGTCATGAGCAGCCTCTGTGCGCCTCATGGCTTCCTGGTAGTTCAAATACAGCTGCTTCCCATACTGCATTACAAATCACATAGATTCAGCCACAAAACCTAGCTACTGTATACACATTAATACACCAAGCAGGGTGATCTCATCATAACCAGATGTTACCTTGGCAATGCGTATTCCATTGACCCACTGATGCAGCGTTCTCACATCATCACAGCACAGGTATTTGATGTACTGTGATTTCTTCTGAATCTGTGGGTGCTGTGTGGTGAAATCAGAGATGTTACCTATACTGATGCATTTTATAGTCTGTGTGTAAAGACTTTTTGCCTGTATTAGACTATGGTCAGAATAAATACAGCCTTAGCTGGCTCACAGTCTGATCACTAAATGTCTGATGCATATTAAACTCAAAACTTGCGAGCACTACCAAAAAAAAGTGAAAATGATTGAACGGCTTTTATGCAATTTCTGACCCCTCCTTCAAAACACAGTTGTGTTTACAAAGTATCAGTTCGATAAAAATAAATGCTTCTTTGCCAAAGTGGGATCAAATATCTGGGTGATTTCTATACTGTTAGTTGCTGGCTGATGTAGCATAATTTGAATGAGATTGTCTGGTATAATATTGTGGTATAAACTGTTTCAGATGAACTCATCTCTAAATGGAGCGTAAAAACACATACTGTGTTCGGTCACTTTTCAGATGGGCAGTTCTTCACAATAATAAACTGCAGTGTGGTCAATCCTTTATGCTATAGTCAAAACTTTGGCTATGCAAGAATAGCGCCAGAGAAGTTCAACAGCAGATAAGTTATGTCAAAGGAAAGCCAAACACTGACCAAAAACAGGCTATATTTATGTTTGTCTCACTTCTGTGGCTTTGATTTCCTTCTGAGGGTGTCTGCACAAACTGAAGAAATATGTTGAGCAGTCCAGAATCATAAATTGCAATGCAGACCAAGATCTGGCTTTACAGATCCCAGCACTTAAAATGTCCTCTGGCAAAAACCTCTGACTGCTGTCTGCTTTAACCATGTAGACAAATGGAAATCTGGAAAATGATGATAAACTCAGGCAAATGCTAGTTTTACTGCTTCCACTACTTACAAATTGCTTTTCAGTCATTTAAGCAAATGCATTTTAAGAGCACATGGCTTCATCTCATCTTCCTCTTCATGAACAAAGCAGTGTGACTGACATCTGATAACAAGGAATTAAAACTTTCATACTTTTAAACATTTTTTATAACTGCATAAAACTGCAATGTCTGATGCAATGTACAAAGATGATTATCATCCCTCACCTTCAGGACCATGCAGTAGTCAGTTGGGGCTTTATACTTGCTGCGGTAGTCCTGACCCAGGTACACGTTAACATGATCCAGCTGCAGGAAGCAAACCAGGTCTCTAGAGGCCTACAGATGACACAGGATGGAAGCAAAAAGACTACGTGTTAGTACAGAACAAAGGATAAACTTTGTTTGTGAATGCATCTGTAGGGAATGCTGGTAATAGCACTAATGCAAATTATAAATCGATTGCCTGTATGCATATGCTTGCATCTTATCTCTTACTATTATCAGAATGATTATTTATTTTATAATTATTTTTAAAACATCATGCCACACACTCAGACCTGCTGTTTAATCCATTTGTTTGCTTATATTGTGACAATGAAAATTAGTTTTTTTAAATTAGCTTTTAAATAAGCAAATGACCTAAATTGACCTAAATGTTACTTCACTGTTGAATCCACTAGGGGGAGCACTACATTTATAAAAAGTGGGAAAGGGAAGGGGTGTGTGGCCAAGTATGGTGACCCATACTCGGAATTTGTCCTCTGCATTTAACCCATCCAAGTGCACGCACACAGTAATGAACATACACCCAGAGCAGTGGGCAGCCAATGCTGTGGCGCCCGGGGAGCAGTTGGGGGGGGGTCGGTGCCTTGCTCAAGGGTCTCACCTTAGTCGTGGTATTGAGGGTGGAGAGAGTGCTGGTTATTCACTCCCCCCACCTACAATCCCTGCCAGACCTGAGACTCGAACCACGACCTTCGGGTTACAAGTCCAACTCTCTATCCATTAGGCCATGACTGCCCCAAATGGAATTAGTGCATTAGTGCATAGAAATAGGCAAGACAGGTTGAATAGCATGAAAAAGGGGGTCCTGAATGTGTTTTTTTTTTTTTTTTAAGAACTGAGACTTGTCTCATGTTGAATCAGACGGGTCATGTGTTAAGCATCAGTGTTAAGTATGAAACAGTATGTGAGTATGCTAGTGATGCAGATGGGCAGCAGCTGTCAAACTCAGAGCGATGACCTGAGGATGTACAGCAGCTGCTCTTTTATCTCTCTCTCCATCACCCTCTGCCTCCCTGTGGTCTGTGGATAATGAACAGTCACTGGCCCATATCTCCTCTGAACTTGAACTCATTAACTGATCTCTAGACATGGATGTGTTAAGCACAGAGTCAGCAGGCCCTTTATCTCTTGAAAAGCACAGGAATTATGATATGTGACTGACAGCAAGTGTGTTCATGCTTCAGCTCTCAAACCTCAATCACATTTGCACATTCACAAGACGTGCTTGTGCCATGTTTGACATCAATGATGCCAAACGTCATTGGACATTGTGCCCTGTACCCAATGCATCTAATGTGAATATATGCATGTACAAAAGAATACGCAGCCGCACAATCCAAGTGTTATTTTGGTATTCTTTATATACTATTAGTATTTACTACTACTTTATATACTACTAGTATTTATTACTATTTGAATTAGCTTTTACAGTTTTAAGTTTAATCTTGAAATGTATTATTTGTATGCGCTTTTGTCACTTTTATCAGTAAAGAGATTTAATTTTTTTTTATCTCAGTTTAAGTTTTAGTACTGTAATTTTACTTTTTCAAATTAAACTTATTTCAGTTAGTAGCCAAGGCAACATTTGTACTTTAAGTTTTCCATCAAATATTTACTTTATTTCAGATTTATTTCAATTATGGAAAACAATTTTTAATAGTTTTAGTTAACGAAATTGAACATATTTATTCAAATAGCACAAACGTAAGATGGAAGGGGAAGTTTGTTTCTCACACAAAGCTCTTGAGTATCATCACCGCTCAGGCCTCATAGAGTATCTGCACATATATGTGTGAACACTTAAGTGCATAATGCGAGCATATGTGCACATAATCATCTCAGTCATACGCGCACATAATCCCAAAATCTCTTTTCATGCTTTTAGAGATCATTTAGTTTGTGAGTGTATTAGATTATGGAGCATCTTGTTCTGGGACTGAATCTTTAATATTAATCTATCACTATGCACAAAGATGTGATTAGTGCTGCCCAGTTTGATTGTAAACTAGTCAGTGTACCCTAGTGAAAAATAAATATACTTAAATGTTTTTGAAATACATTTATTTCATGCTTTCATTATCTCATGCATTCTTGTTTCGGCAGACCCTAAAGAAATGTGATTTTACAAACGTGATGTGGTCAGACGCCTTTTGATGTTCTGACAGTTGTGATCAGATCATCAGAAACTGTATTTTAATATCTGTTAGAAAGAGGGCCATAGTGTAAGAGAGTTTGTGTATCAGTCAGCAAGTGTATGAAAGTGTTTGTGTCAGTCATTGAGTGTGTGAAAGAGAAGGGAATGAACTTCACAGCAAACAGATTAAAAGAGAGACTAACAACTGACCTTGGCTTTACCCTTTGGCACATAATATATCCCAGAGGCTCGTAACAGGAAGTAGCGCTTCTTCCAGGATTTCTTGCCGTCGTCTTTGAGCCAGAGCACCCCTTCCATCTCAGGCACACTGATAGAGCTTCCACAGAAACACTCCTGCTCAAAAACACACACAAACACCTTTATCAGTCACTCCAGTGAGTACAACATGCATGACATGACCTAAATAAGTCATGCTGACTTTAAAACCCAAGAGAAAATGTGTGTAAGTAGGTTCACAGTCTGTCTCACCTCCAACAGGGCCTCTTTATTTCTGTCTGCCATCTCACACGTCTCCTTACGACCCAGCAAATAGTTCTGAGGAAACAGATGATTACGGGAGATATTACAGTGATCTATGACTATCGCTGGTTTACTAGAGCATTAGCCAAAAAAGTCTTTAGATATCTGAATGTGCCATTTTAAAAGACTTTCAACAAAATACAGTGTAAGAATGCAAAGTGGTTAAACACATGGAATGACTTCTTGTTTTTAGGGTTGTCTGTCTGGGGTTTTTAAAACGGCCAAAGCATCAGCCAGAGACTCAGTCTGGGCAGTGAACACACTTCAGCCAGCCTCTGCTGAGATCAATTATTCATTATAGTTCAGCATTTACATGACATTGACCTACATTAATTACATACACCAATAAAACTACTGATCCATAGAGCACTGCACCAGCAGAACATCCATACTGAACAAACCTATATTACTGTCACTCTGAAACTCAGTCACCTTTCTCCTGCATATCTACTATCAGTCTTTGGTGACAAAACTGCACATCACATCTAGTCATTACACGGGCAATAAGGAACAGTTCACTCAAAAACGTTCTGAAATACTGAATAATAAATACTGAAATACTGAAAATTAAAGCATTATTAACTGAAAATCTTGCCTTTCACTGTTACATTCTTATTAAACATGGCATTGTCAGACATGTGAATAGCTAACTTACACTATCATTAAGGACACATTTAATAAATAAAATAAAAAATATACAGTAAAGACAAATTTTAGAATGTTACAACGGACTTCTATTTCAAAGAAATGCTGTTCTTTTGAACGTTTTCTATTCATCAAAAAATAAAAATCCTGAAAAAAAAAGTTTCACGGTTTATAAAAAAATATTAAGCAGCCAAATGTTTTCATTGTTGATAAAAACAAGAAATGTGTCTTGAGCAGCAAATCAGCATATGATAATGATTTCTGAATGAACACGTGGCACTGAATCATTAAAATTCAGCTGTGCTATCACAAGAACAAACACAATTCTAAAATATATTAATTTAGGAACAGTTCTTTTAAACAGTAATGCTTTACGAAATTACTGTTTTGTTGTATTTTGATTAAATAAATGCAGCCTTGGTTGAGAAGACTTGTATGTGAAATGTAGCGCAGAAGTTGTATGGAACCATTTTTTGCTGCTGTAACAGACCTGGTCACTACTGACAGATTTTATATTACTAGTATAACCTGTATATATACTAGCATTACCTTTAGTATTATATGTAGTATTACCTGAGGGTTCTTGAAAAGTGCATATTTCTCAATGCGTTCGATGAACATCAGTCTGTTGGTGCTGTCCCTGGTCCAGTTCAACAAGTTCTCAACCAGATTCTCATGGTCCTCAAAGATTCTCTCTGGAAAAACAAAGTGTAACCAGTATGAAGTTTAGGTTTGCTATTCAAAAATCAATGAGGAGAACATCTTCATCCATTTACAGTTGCAGAGTACTTTCATTTTCTCCTCGAAAACGCATTCTGATGCATAAAGTGATTGTGAACTAAAGATAGGTTTAGTAGTCCACGTCTAAATCATGAAGTAAACAGGCCTACAAGAGATCCGATGGTCTGTAAGGAAAAGTGACATTTATCCAAATTACTATAAGCCCTGCTGCCACAGTCCTGCTCTCTTTACAGACTATAAAGATCCCTTGGACTATTTCATGGAGGGAAAGTCCCCTGAAGACATTTAGGATGAGAAAGTATGTAACAAACTGAATGCACTAGACAAATTTAAAATAGGTCAAACCATAAAACCCACTGAGGTAAATCAAATTGATACATTAACTACAATTTCTACATGAGGGCTGCAAGTATTATTTAAACAAAACTTATGTATGAAAAAATGTATATATATTTATAAAGAAAGAAAGACTGCCGGGGAATATGGTATGAACTGAGTCTAATGTTTGCCTTGTACAACGATAAGTATCCTGTCAGACATAAGATTTTTAAGTTTGAAAAGCTCTGCCTTAAACAAAAGGGACAGACTATAAGAGGCAAACCTTTAACAAATGTTTAACACAGTTTTTAAAAATGATAAAAAAAGAAAATAAAGAAAACACTAATCTGACAGAGGTCCATCCATTAGGTGATTACAGGAACTCGAGGAATTAACAATCCCTAACACTTCTCTTCATCCTAATATCTGGATTAATCACATCTTAACAATAAATCAGTGACCTTTAACCTCAACATGCTTAACCCTCAAAAGCAATGAGCCAACAAACAAACCTGCCAAAAGAGCAAAATCTGAGAGTTTGACTAGGTGCTGACAGCAAGACAAGAATCGTTCAAAACAACATGAAAATTGAAAATGTTGTTTAATGCATGAAAACACACTTTTTTATTTTCTAATGACTACACAAGTGTGTACATCTATTTCTGATCTCATTCAGCCAGAGGGGCAAAAACACATCATTCCTCATTATTAACTGCAACAATCCATTAACTTGCACAAAAGACCTCCGCTGCTCTTTTTATTAAAGGGATTTTAGCAGTCCATCTGGTGGATATTCTATACCCTACCACTAGATCTCCTTGTCTTTCCCCTCTCTGCCTTGTTCTTCCTGCACTGAAAGAGCAGAGAGTGGAAAAGCTGAAGCCCTGGAGATGTAGGCTGTGCACACGCATGATCGCTCAGGACCTACATACAGAGCAGCCCAGCACATGAGGCCTCTGACTCACACACTCATATATCAGACACGACACGAGAGGGTGCAGGTTCTAGGTTCAGTACAACTAACATAACTCAGATAATAAATTTGATTTGTCTTTCAAACCATAAAAAAACAAACAAAAATGCTTATAGTAATGCTCTCAAAATGGAACTCTGTGGGGCTGAAAGTACATAAAAATAAAAGTATAGTCTAATAGACTATAATACTGTATTACCTCTGTTAACATGCAAAGTTAGAAAACAAAGTTCAAAAGTTTGGGGTTAGCGTAATTTGTCAAAGAAATTAATACGTTTATTTGGCAAGGATGTATTCAATTGTTAAAAAGCTACAAAAATCTTTTTCAACAAATTTCTTTACCATTTCAAATGCCAGAGATGCATACAGCTAAAGGGGATATCGGGGGTATGCTCCACGAGGAATTTCTTTTAAAGATATTTGCTTTATATGCTCATTTGTAGTTACTTTAAAGGTTTTTTTTTATTATTATTATTATTACCTTGTATGTCCAAAACTAATTTTTCACAAAAAAAATAAAATAATTAACATCTTGTTGCAACACATTTCAATCAAGATTGAATATATTTGGTCAAAATCCCATGTTATAAAAAAATGAAGTGCTATGCAGGCTATTTAAGACAATATTGTCTGATTAGATGGCAATCCTGACCTAAAATGCAAAATGTTTGCCCTCTCCCTCTTCACAGTTCCCACATCTCTGACCTCAAATACATAAATTATTATCCTTTTTAGACAGTATTTGAAGTAAAGAGTAAAGACAATACTATACAAAACTTACTGAAACAACCAGGGGCCAGTTGCATAAAACTTAACCAACATGTTAAGACTGTGCTTTAAGAACTAGTTTGACCAACTAGCAGTTGCCAGGGGGTAATCAGTCTTGCTTTTCCAATACAAATAAGACCAATCTACCTTTTCATAACTGAATTTAAAAAGTTATGACCAGCCTTGAAGAAAAAAAAAATAGATGACTAACTTTTTAAGACTAGTCTAAGCAGTTTATGCAACTGGCCCCAGTTCTTTATTTACCCTTGCAAGACCCCCTCCCCATAAAAACACTTTCTCACTGGATCTAAGCAAATCTCACAGGTGACCTATTTTGATCTGAAAAAAGTGAGTTGTCACTGAAAGGTGAGGAGTTTGCATCTATGAAATGCTGATCTTTTGAACTTTCTATTCATTAAAGAATCCAGAAAAAAATGTGTCATGGCTTTCACAGAGATATTAAGCAGCACAACATAGATAATAATAAGAATTGTTACCCGAGCAGCCAATCAGCATATTAGAATGATTTCTGAAGGATCATGTGACACTGAAGAATGGAGTAATTCAGTTTTGCCATCACAGGAACAAATTGCATTTTAAAATAAAATAAAATATATTCAAATTATATTTTAAAATATATTCTCAGTAGACTTAGAGTCTTACTATAATGGAATTGGTGGAAGCGGTTATAGTAATATTTACCTAGTCTAGGGCTATCCTCGCTCAGACTGCACATGATTGTATGGGATAATCCTATTGGGATTTCAGACATAGACTTTGCTAATCTATACTCGTTGCTAATCTGCAGTGATCAGATAAATCAAATAGGACTGCTGTTATGGTTTGAAGACCAGCGGAAAATGAAAAAGCTGTGCATTATCATCCAGCTGTCGTTGTGCTTCATCTGGGGAAAGCCTGACCACATGATTTCAATCCCTTTTTCATTTTTCTTTATTGATTCAATCTCTCTTTGGACACTTCAGTCTCTATCGGATCCTTTAGACTAGTCAGTGAAGGAATAGTCCATTATCATACGTACTCAAGTGCCAGACCACGTCTTCAATGACGCACAGGTTTTTATAAGTCTACCAGGAAACAATTTTGTTTACAATATACCAATGATATTTAAAGAGATGATATTTAAAAGTTTTGGGGTAGCACTTTAGTCTAGGGACCAGTTCTCACTATTAACTAGTTGCTTATTAGCATGCATATTATTAACATATTGGCTGTTTATTAGTATTTATAAAGCACATATTCTGCATGACTATATTCTACATCCCTAATCCTACCCAATACCTAAACTTAACAACTACCTTACTAACTATTAATAAGCAGAGTTTATTGAGGCAAAAGTCATAGTTAATGGTTTGTTAATGGCGGGATTGGGCCTTAAAATAAAGTGTGACCCGTTTTGTTAGCAATTAGAAGTAATCATGATATCTTCACATACAACAGTGTATTCTGCTTTGTTTGAAGAATTGTGTTGGTTAAATAATTAGTAATTATTGCTTTTGAATGGAAACTATGAATAAAACTACCATTCAAAAATTTGAGGTGTGTAAATTTTTTTAAATATTTTTTTTTAAGAAAGTGTCTTATGCCTCATTTATTTAATCAAAACAGTAAAAACAGTAATATTGTGAAACATTACAATTTAAAATAACCGTTTTCTATTAGAATCATTTTAAAATATAATTCATTCTGTGAATTTTCAGCATCATTACTCCAGTCTTTAGTGTCACATGATCCTTCAGAAATCATTCTAATATGATGATTTGATGTTCAAGAAACATTTGTAATTATGAATGTTGCAAACAGTTGTGCTAAAGTATTTTCAGTTGTGCTAAAGTATTTTTAAAGTATTGTGCTAAGTATTTTGTTTCCAACATTCTTTGATGAATAGAAAGTTCAAAAGAACATTATTTATTTTAAAAAGAAATGCCTTTACTGCCACTTTTGATCAATTTAATACACCCTTGCTGATTTAAAGTATTAATTTCTTAAAATTCAGCTGTGGGAAAAAAAAAAAAAAAAAAAAATATTGAGAAAATGGCCTTTAAAGTCATACAAATGAAGTTCTTAGCAATGCATATTACTAATCAAAAATTAAGTTTTGATATATTTACAGTAGGAAATTTACAAAATATCTTCATGGAACATGATCTTTAATTAATGTCCTAATGATTTTTGGCATAAAAGAAAAATCAATAATTTTGACCCATACAATGTATTTTTGGCTATTGCTACAAATATACCCCAGTGACTTAAGACTGGTTTTGTGGTTCAAGGTCACAATTACTTTGAAGTTGCCAGAGATTTTTGTGACACTATTTGCATGAGTTGTTGCATGTTGGTCTATTACTGCGGGACCAAATCCAGATTTACCTAGAGACATCCTGTGATTGGTCCATTTTTATGTCAATTATTGTGCAGTTCTTGGCCAGAACAAGCTACAATCAGACAGTCCTCTGGCTCTTACCCATCTGGAGTTCAGTGATGATTTCCACCAGAGACCAGTCCAGGCTATAACCACAGTGGGATTTGTCCAGCAGGCTGTCCAGCACTTGACGCACCGTCTGTCTCTCATCCACCATCACAGTCTTTGAGCTTTCATCTGATAGGTGCACTCGGATTACCAACTGAGGGGAGAGACAGGACATGCCAACAGTTACATATGTTTGTACATCCTTTGGTGCTTACAAAGATTTCTCTCTCATCAGTGGGTTACATCGTGACCTGTGTTTTGTGCCATTTTATTGGGGGGTTAGGCCTTCTGAAAGCACTCCAGGCAAAAATTCACCTCAGCTCCGAGTAAAACAGCAACAACATCAACCGCTCATAAACAAGATTAAATGAAACAACCTTTCCACATACATACCCCCATTTTAATAAGAAAAATCTCCCGGCAACAACAAAAAGCCAGTGAACATATAAACCAATATCAATCCCCTCCCTCTCTAAGACATTACACACTGACCTACATTTTACCATACGAATGGTCAAAGGTCAGTGAAAATACCAGAATCTACACATTAATCTACCATCAGCTCCAAGCCACAGTGTATGCAGATACTTAGATTTCTTTCTAACAATCACTTCTTTCTAACTGATGGTTATACGCACTGATTCAAAAATGAATTTCCATCATTACCAAACATATCCACAGATATATTTAACATAAATGTATTAATTTATCCGATCATAATTAGGGAGATCAATATCTCAGAACACAAGGCGACGGCTTCCTCCCTGAGCACTGCCATAAACCCAGCAGCTTGTTACTGTCCACAAGCGCTCATTCCAGATTAACTGTGGATTTTAAGAGCACATTTACAGCGATTTGACTTCAAGAGAGATTTCTGAGCAGCATTTAAAGAGACGCAGGCTCAGTTTGTGTACTGTGACAGTGACCTGACCCAGAAAACATTCCATCAGGGATGCTGACCCGCACACACATATTCAGAGAACAGACACCGGGGGAGAGTAAGGGCACGCGGGCACACGTGTGCGCGCACACACACACACACACACACACACACACACACACACACAGCTAATCCCCTCAATGTGTTTAAGTTGTCTTGATCATCCAGTCTTTGGCTGTTTGTATCAACACAGCCCTGTTTCACCTCCTCAGATAACAACACAGAAACCTCAGGAAGTCCTGACACAGGACATCAATCTATAACTGTACATATATCTACTTATATATACACATTTATACTTGCCAACATAGACTGAAACATGCAATAAATTCTAGAGAGTCTAGAGATCAGTATTATTTTTAAAGACCAACACCAATACTTATAATTTATTACAGTATCAGATAAATGACACGACAAAATTATTAATAATATTAGTTTTATTTCTTTTATGGACAGTAACTAAATAAATAGGTCACACTTTAGATTGGGGAACCATTCTCACTATTAACTTCAACTTCTGCCTCAAACTCATAATTTGCTGCTTATTAATAGTTATAAGGTAGTTGTTAAGTTTAGGTATTGGGGGTCATGCAGAATAAGGCAATTAATATGTGTTTAAGTACTAATAAACAACCAATATGCTAGTAATATGCATGCTAATAAGCAAATAGTTAATAGTGAGAATTGATCCCTAAAGCGTTACCAATAATTATTATAAGCCATTGTAAAATAATCTATAAACACACACCTGAATTACATTGCCTGGGAGAAGCACTGTTATTTATCATAGAAATCATAGATTTAGAAAACAAAAATAAAACATAATACATAATAATACTAATACAAAGTAAAAATAAAAATACATCTTAATAATAATAATTATAATTAAAAATGTATTATTATTGTTTTTATAATGACAGAACTGTCAAGTAGAAAGTGTGAAAAAAGGTCACACCTTTTCAGATAATTATTAGAAAACACCAACCAATCTTATTATTAATATTTTATTAACAATAAACAAATATTATTATTATTATTATTATTATTATTAAAGAACCATTAACTAAAGTAGAATGTGTTAATAACAGCAAACATATTGCTCAACTGAATATCGGTCAATCTCTACTAGAGGCAACACAGCTCTTCCAAAGCCAAATTACACTAATCATTCTGTGAAAATGTGCTATAAAATCATTTCTCAGGTCCCACGAGGGCCTGATTAAGCCGTGTAAATGTGCTGCGATGACCCACTTCTACACTACACCACACTGCACATGCTGAAAGTGTCATCTGAAAACTACTGTACAGCACAGATGTATAAACAGTAAACATACAGCGGGTAAAATAAGTATTGAACACGTCACCATTTTTCTCAGTAAATATATTTCTAAAGGTGCGGTTGACTTGAAATTTTCACCAGATGTTGATAACAACCCAAGTAATCCATACATGCAAAGAAAACAAAACAAACGAGTTCAGAAATTAAGTTGTGTGTAATAAAATGAAATGACACAGGGAAAAACTATTGAACACATGAAGAAAGGGAGGTTCAAAAAGGCATGGAAATCCAAGACACCAGCAGAAATCTATCAGTAATTAGAAATCAATCCTGTGCCTTGTCGGTGGAAATTAATATTAGCTGGTTCAGTCCCAACACCTACAGTACCAGGATGATGATGATGAAACAAGGGTGGACATTTCAGCAAGACAATGATCCCAAACACAGCCAAGGAAACTCTCAACTGGTTTCAGAAAAAGAAAATAAAGCTGCTGGAATAGCCCAGCCAATCACCTGACTTAAATCCAATAGAAAATAAGAACTAAAGATCAGAGTTCATAGAAGAGGCCCAAGGAAACCTTCAAGATTTGAAGACTGCTTGTGTGGAAGAATGGGCCAAAATCACACCTGAGCAATGCATGCCACTAGTTTCTCCTACAGGAGGCGTCTTGAAGCTGTCATTACCAACAAAGGCTTTTGTACAAAGCATTAAATACATTTCAGTAGTTCAGTACTTTTTCTCTTTGTCATTCCATTTTATTACATATAACTTAATTTCTGAAATTATTTGTTTTGTTTTATTTGTGCGTATGGATTACTTGGGTTATCACCGACATCTGGTGAAAATTTCATGGCAACAGCACCTTTACAAATATATTTACTTAGAAAAATGGTAACGTATTCAATACTTATTTTGCCCGCTGTATGTGAGCAGGTCTGCGTCACATGTTCAGTTAAGATATGTTTACATCTAAACAAAAAAAAAACCTGCTGATCATCTCACCTTTTTAACCTGCGCTTCCTTTATCTTCTCCAGAGCTACTCGGATCTTTTCAGCTTTTTGTTTGGCAGCTTGTTCCTCCTAAATATACACATACAAACACAGTCACCACATGGAAATACATTCTGAATTATTGTAACGTTAATTATTTCTTGGAGTAACCAATTTCCTATGGTTAAACATTTGGACATTTGAAGATCTATAAGACCCAGAGTGCACAACCCTCACATTTACCTGGCTTTTCCAGCAAGATGCCATTGTAAAAAGGATTATTTTGACCTTGAAGAACAATAAAAGCTTTGATGCAAAAAAAATAAAAAGGAAGGTAAAGGCTTAAAAACAAGCAGTACTATGACATCTGTCGGTAAACACAATCTTCTCCTGGCATTCGCCCCATTTGATTCTGGTAGCCCTTTTGCAATGCCTAATATAGATTCGCCTCAACAGATTATAGAAAGCTGCTTTTCAATAGTCACATTTCGAATTATAGGTCCAGTCGAATAGAAAAATATCCCATTGTAGCAAGTCTGAAGCTTGTCCATGTCTATTCATGACTGTTCTGGCCATCGCTGAGGTGTGTAGATCCATGCTCAGAGCAGTTTAATGTCCATGTAAATCCGTAATGGTCAGGAAGCTGTGAGATTACTGAAGAATAAATGACTGGAATACCCCTCCAACAGTATAAATGATTCCCAGAGAGAAGCTCCTCTGCCCAAGAGTGTAAAACGCATCTACTACAAGGTGGAGGATGGGCAGAACTGGCTACACTCTACTACCTCTCGTCTACTGGCTAATCTCTCTCTCTCTAAAACAAAGAGATGATCCCTCCCCTTTTACTGTCAGATAGACTTCCATCAAGCCCTCCCCATCCCTGTTTCTGTGTGTGCAAATGCAGAAAACAGCCACAAAAGGGCACAGAAAAAATCTGACTGAAGCTACAGAATCATCCTAAAATCTGGACACACATGCCTCCTCATTTTAACTAACAAAATGGCAAATGAGGGAATTACAGCTCAAGCCTCTTAACAGTACACATCCTCTCCTGACTAATGCCCAGCACATCAGCTATAGTAACAGAAACATGCAAATAGCATAATATTTATATTCAGAGCCATGCATTTATTCTTGCTTGTATTTATCAGATTTAAAGATTTCTATCCCTCCACTGAAAGTCTATTTCACTGAAAGTTCGAATAGTAAAAGTAATCCATATGAAGTGAACGGTTTAATCGTAATAAAAGTACATCGAATACGGTAACTGTAAGTTCAATTGCACTTGATGAGAAAGAACAAACCTCATTCTTTTGCAATGTCTTCATGAGCTTTTTGAATCAGAGTTTTGGTGGAACAGAAGTCTCTCAGGTTTCATTAAAAATCTGATTTGATGATCAACAAGTTTTATGGGTTCGGAACAACATTGTGATGAGTAAATCCATCCATTTCCCACACTGCTTTATTCTCTATAGGGTCATGGGGGGCTGGAGCCTATCCCAACAGTTTTGGGCCAGAGGTGGGGGATGCCCTGAATGGATAGCCAGTCCATTATAGGGCCACACACACACACACACACACACCTACTGTACAGACAATTTTACAGTGTCTAATTCAATTATGGTGAGTAAGTCATTTTTCATTTTCATTTTTGGGTGAACTAACCGTTTCATAAGTAATTGGATGAACATTTACAGTATTTGTAAAATAATAATAATAATAATAATAATAATTCCAGAAAATATAGCATGCAAGTAAGGTGTATGGCCTATTCTGACTGAGGTTTTGGTTAAAAAAGTGGTGTAAGCTCACGACCCATAGACAGCATGTGGAAATGGGACATAGCTGACACAGAAACACACATATTAAAAAGAGGCATGTCTTCAATAAGAATAGCCTCATCTGAAGATCAGAATCCAGATACTATTTCAAGGCCTCAATGTCAAAACTAAACGACCCGCTGTCTAAACAAAAAAAAAAGAAAGAAAACCTTGGCACAAAACAGAGAAGCCAAAAATAAGCCGATAAGCAGCAGCAGAAACTGCCCAGCAGCTGTTCTCCTGACCCGTAATTCTACATCACAAACCACCTGGCTGCAGAAACTACAATTATCTATATCGCTGAGAAATCAGGGCTTGTACAGCATCCAAGGTTTTGGGGAAATCAGGAGAGCCAGTGCAGCTTGTGTAGGAAGAGGAGAGAGAAAGACATCTCTGTGAGCAGGTGTGTGCCTTCAGGGCAGAGTTACGGTTATCAGTGACTCAAATAAACGTGCAGAGAGGGAGTATGATGAGAGACATGAACCCAGGAGCTGTAGGTGTCATGACCTCACAGACATTACGAACATCAGCATATATATGCTAGTGATGAGTCACAAATCATCTGAACACATTTTCACAAGACTGAGATGTTTCTTTACTGAAGGATAATTTAAAACTATTCCATTAACTGTACCATAACGGATTATTAAAAAAAGAAATGATGTATTGTACTGATTGAGAACTGGCAACTTCATTACACATGTGAAATGACAAATATGTGACCCTGGAGCACAAAACCAGTCTTAAGTCTCTGGGGTATATTTGTAGCAATAGCCAAAAATACATTGTATGGGTCAAAATGATTGATTTTTCTTTTATGCCAAAAATCATTAGGATATTAAGTAAAGATCATGTTCCATGAAGATATTTTGTAAATTTCCTACCGTAAATATATCAAAACTTAATTTTTGATTAGTAATATGCATTGCTAAGAACTTCACTTGGATAACTTTAAAGATGATTTTCTCAATATTTTGATTTTTTTTGCACCCTCAGATTCCAGATTTTCAAATAGTTGTATCTCAGCCAAATATTGTCCTATCCTAACATCCTAAATCTCGATTTCGAAAAATTGACCCTTATGACTGGTTTTGTGGCCCAGGGTCACATATATTTAAATACATGTCATTTAAGTTTCAGTACATATATAAGATGTACTTACGAGTACCATTTTTGTAGGACCCAAGTTCAACTAATTTAATATAATAGAAATTTACTTATATTTTATAAAAAAATTAAATCTAATACCTTTTCATTTAATTGTAGTTAACATGCAATTAAGTGTCCAAAACATTACGTTCAGTTCACACTTAAGTATATACTTTTGAAGTATATTATAACCGTAATAAGTACTTTTTTCAAAAGTATGCTGCAGTGTAGTGCACAAGGGCAGTGATGAAC
Organism: Tor tambroides; assembly: GCA_021397915.2. Classification (NCBI taxonomy): domain Eukaryota; kingdom Metazoa; phylum Chordata; class Actinopteri; order Cypriniformes; family Cyprinidae; genus Tor; species Tor tambroides. The sequence goes on along the minus strand of JAFVLL020028757.1, from coordinate 27,588 downwards.
AGACAGTGCCAGAATAAGGAATGAAAATCTAGGTGATGAAACCTCCCGAGTGTAAAGCGGATTACTGGCACGTTCGCTCAACTCCTCCAACCAATCAGATCACCTCAACCGACTCCAAGCCTTGCTAATGCCGCCACAACACAACAGACTCACACTTTAGATACTGTCCATAGCAAAACAGCAAAGACAAAGACAAAACACAAGGAGAGACAATGCAACTTAAAAGTCAGCACATCCATAAAGAGATTTTCCACATATGCATTCGGAGTTACTAAAACTGGAGAGCTACTGTACTAAATCCGAGATCACCAGTGAATGGTTTAACCAACCCAATTTCACAAGAAAATGTAACTGTTTTACAACATCCTGATGTTGTATGAATTTTTACTACTTTAGAAATAAAGAAAGCATGAAGTTCCATGCTTAAAACATAACTGTCCATAGAACATAAGCAGATCATATGAAAATGAATGAAACTGCACATATTCCCAAATTTGACCAAAATTGGTCAAAATGTAAATTAGTTATAAATTGCCATAGGACTGTGTTGGATTTAGCACGCTCTGAATTTGGGTCTCAGCTGTGGATAGGGCACTGGTCCGGCTACTGTTGGTCTATAGGCCACAGTACAGTTTAACAAGATGAGCTGATCTGTGCTAAGAAAGCTTAAGACTAATCCTAAACAGTTTAATGGAGGTTTTGTTGTGCAGGTAAGTCCTCAAAAAAAAAAGAGAAAACAAACACTGGTTGACTGTGGCGTACAATTGTCTGTGAGGAAGCAAAACACTTTTGTGTGGGACTGCAGCCTGCTGTTTCTGGTGAAACTCGATCGCTTCCTAGAATCCATCTGTTGGGCTGATCATTATGTCACTCGGTACCTTGCGGGGCTGTCTGCCACCTGTCCACAGCTAACCGATCTGGGGCTGTACCTCTCTAATGAACAGGTACATACAAACCCGCAGGGAGCACACAGTCATCACTTACAGTCATTATCACAGATGTTGTGTTACACAAGCAGTGACGAAACTAAGTTTCCTTCCAGAATAACAATCAATAACAATCAACTCATCTAATAGCAATTACAAATAATCCATGTCCAGTTTTCAACTTCATGTTCTGATATGACAAGTTTAATATTGTTCTGTTGAACTCAAATGTCCAAATGTTTAACCTCTAAATGGAATGAGCTCCCTGAAATCCTTTACATATCTTCATACATATTTAATGATTTGATGTGGACACGCAGTCCTGAAGAGCTGCCAAAACCAAACTCATAATGCAATTCAAACATGCATGAACATGCTCTCCAGACAAATCTTAATGAAGTCACTAGTCATAGTGCAAAACAATTAGTTTTTAAGTGGACGTCTCAGATGCTACGGAGTCCCTGAGGGGACATGGTGACGAAAACAATATGAGATGAGAAGAAACATTTTATTGCAATGCTTTTGCATTCCTCCAAGAATATTTGGGTTTTGCTTACAAAACTATAACATTCATCAAGGAATTGTGTTAATGCAAAAGCATTAAAATACCATTTTTATCCCCATCTCATGGAATTTCCCTCACCAATTGTTTTGAGTGTATGCCAAAGTAAATACCAAATGCTGAAAAATGGGTCTATTCACATCAAGAGGAACATGCAGGACAAGATTTTAAAATAAAATAATGCATCTCCATGAACCTCTTTACACCAACTCTGACCTCTCTTTTGAAGGTTCATGATTATTTTATCAATTGTGTTGGTTACCTGTCAGACTTGGTGTAAACAGGATCTAAAATGTAGTGCACTATAACTGCATCAACAATACAAAAATTGGGAGTTTGAGTTAATAGAATGTAATAGTACATTCCTGTTTTGTTATGGAACAACACAAACATTGTAGGTGATGTGAAGTATCCATGCACATTGCTCTGCGTCAACCATCAATTCTGATACTTCTGATGGCCTTTAATATATTGAACTGACTGGACACAGACGAGGAATCGGCATGGCGCGGGAGGTGGGGAGGTGGTTAAGGTCAGTATGAATTAACCAAAAAAAACACTGAGGTGTAAGGAACAAGGTTAGAGGAATTATACAAAGCTTTATTTCATTAGAAGAACTTCTTTATGTCTTAACACCAAGACACATGATGAAAGAAAAACAGATGAAAATGAATCATGCTGGCATGCACAGAGGGGTTAGGAAGCCACTAGGAGAAACTCAATACATCCAGAGGTGGAAAGAGAGCGTCACCTTGGTCAGCAAGTGAGAGGGCTTTCCTGCAATGCTTTTCAGAATGAGAGAGGTCTCCCTGTCCAGATACGAGTGCTTTGTGCAGAGAGAGGAGAGACAAGAGTCATTAGTGCTTTGATTAATAAACATTAAAGATTTTTCATAGTGTGAAAGCACAGGGGAAAATTGTGAGCAATAATCACTGAAAGTAAAAAGAAAATGTCCTATCCAAAACTGTTCAATTTCTCATTTCAATGGCTAAAATATTTTTTAAACTGCACTTTTAAAGACCTTACTAGTGTGATTTCCAAGGATAATCAGTAATGATCATGTTTTGTTTTTAATCGCACATGTGTGGGTGCTGTCATTTAATTAGAGGGGAAAAATAAACAACCAAAAAGGTGTTTATCTATCATCAGTCATCTGTAGGTGAATCATGTTCGTCAGTAAAGATCCGTGGGATAGGATAGATTAGCGAAATGCCTCCGCAACAATCTGCCCTGTAAGACTATTCCTCTGAGCAATCGAAGAAAGCATGCAGACAGCTTTAAATAGCAGTGGTCTGAGTGCCTTCTTAAATCATTTCATCTGTGACCACAATCTCATTCCGTTAGCAGGCTGGTTCACATTAACCAACACGGCTGATATACTAATATAACAAAACCCAACAAGTTGGTGTTTGGCGTCAATGCGAAAAGCCTTATGTAAAAGAAATGGTCTGTTACCATCACGCACATGATTCATGACAGCCTTCAATTCATTAAGAAAGAAAATGTAACTAATAACTGATGCATTTAAGAAATCTGCATTTGTTTAACTGTACCCACAATGGGTTGAAAGTTTAACCATTAAATATTTGGGTTAGATACAACTCAATACAACAACTAAATATAATCCAAACTACAGCAAAATCACTTGTCTGTGTAATTAAGTCTGCAGTGAGTGTAAAAGCTGCTTTTATTTGGCCTTTTGGTCAGCGACAGAAGCAATGCTCAGTTTAATGCTTAATCTGCTCTGCTAGAGGCCTGACGAACTGACTAGGTTCTGTTCCAAAACCGAGGGAGCTGTCTACATGGGCAGCATGTTAAGCACTTTGGACCTGAAGGCTGTTCCAACAGGCACCCCGCTGAACACAATGACATTCAAAGGCCCCATGGCCCCACGTAAGGACTTTTGTAAACGTTTTCTCTCACCCTTTCGGTCCCACTTTATATTAAGTGGCCTTAACTACTATGTACTTACATTTAAATTAATCATTTGGTACAATGCATTTATTGTGTACATACATGTTTTTACATTGTACTTATATTTTAAAAATACCTGCATGTAATAACATCTGTAATTAAATTTATAATTACACTATTGACCAATCCCTTACACCTTAACCCACCCTTAAACCTACCCATACCACCAAACCTGTCCCTAACCTGACCTGTGTCCCACCTCAATAGCAGCAGAAGTGTTTTGAAATACGATATGAACACAGTAAATTGTACTTATTTTTGATGTAAGTACAAAGTAGTTAAGGCCATTTAATCTAAAGTGGGACCAGGAGGTTTAATCAAATAAAAATTTATTAATTTACAGCATTCTTCTATGTCTAGAAATCACACAATGGTACATTGGTACACATAGGTTCCTCAAAGGAATTTAAAAAAAAAAACTATTGTTGAAGGGGTGAATTAAAATGAGAAATATATTGATTTTTAGTTGTTTGGTTTTGTTTTAAAGGGTTAGTTCTCCCCAAAGTGAAAATTCTGTCATTAATTACTTACCCTCATGTCGTTCCAAACCCATAAGACCTCTCTGTTCATCTTCGGAACACAAATTAAGATATTTCTGATGAAATCAGACAGCTCTCTGACCCTGCATAGACAACATCGCAACTGAAAACACATGCGTTGTTTACGTTCAGGGGAATGTGCGCACATGCGTCGCGCTACTCTCCAAAATGGTGGAAGATAGTAACTCAGAGGAGAAGAATTGTTGAATAAAGTCGTTATTTTTGTTTTCTTTGCACACAAAAAGTATTCTCGTAGCTTCGCAAAACTGAAGTTGAGCCACTGATGTCACATGGACTGTTTTACCGATGTCCTTGCTATGTTTCTGGGTCTGGGAACATTTCAGTTGCGTTGCTGTCTATGGGAGGGTCAGAGAGCTCTCCGATTTAATCAAAAATATTAGTGCTGTCAAATGATTAATCGCGATTCATCGCATCCAAAATAAGTTTTTTGTTTACATAATATATGTGTGTACACTGTGTATATTTATTATGTATATATAAATACAAACACATGCATGTATATATTGAAGAAAAATGTTATGTTTACATATTAAATATATTTATATATAATATAAAATATAAAAATATAAATAAATGTATATACTAGTGCTGTCAAATGATTAATCGCATCCAAAATAAAAGTTTTTGTTTACATAATATATGTGTGTGTACTGTGTGTATATTTATTATGTCTATATAAATGCAAAACAAATACAGTATATATATATATATATATATATATATATATATATATATATATATATATATACACATATATATAGAAAATATTTACATGTATATATTTATATTCATATAATTTATATTGCATATAAATATATTTAATAAATAAACATTACATATTTTTCTGAAATATATACATGCATGTGTGTGTATTTATATGTACATAATAAATATACACAGTACACACATATATTATGTAAACAAAAACTTTTATTTTGGATGCGATTAATCGTTTGACAGCTCTAAAAAATATCTTAATTTGTGTTCCGAAGATGAACAGGTCTTACAGGTTTGGAACGACATGGGTGAGAAATTGATGACAGAATTGTCATTTTCGGGAGAACTAACCTTTTAATACTTGCCATCTTGGAAGTTTGCTCAAAGCCTCTATCGGGCCCTGGCCCCCTGCTTGAGACCCATGGCCTTATAAAAATCTCTTTTTTTAGACAAACTCTAATGCATGTTGCTTGTGCCCTTCAAAGATAATGCATTACTTCAAGCTCGGTCAAAAAAAATCCAGCCAAGAAGTCGAATAATATGAGATAGGAACAATACAAAGCGTTGTTTACCTCTGAACTCGGCTGGTCCTGTCTGTCCTGCATCCCGTCCTGATCAGACTGGGGTTTTTCGATGTCTAGTGAGTCCATGCTGGACGCAGAGGCCGAGTTAATGCTAGAGCGAGAGGAATGGACAAAGGACCGCACCTCATGCTCGGTGACCGTACCCACCGACCCCGTCCTGCGATGATGATGATGATGGGAGGTCGGCCGCCGCACGGTGGAGGAAGAGTACGGTGCTGAGATCGTAGAGCCGAAGGATGTGGAGCTCTGCCTGGCTGCTTCATCCATGCTCTGGGAGGCTATTTCCAGCTGGGCTGTGATGTCATCCAGAGAGAAGTTGGATGCCAGCGGGGGTCTGCTGCTGGAGCTGCCCACCCTGACGGTAGACGCGGGAGAGGCGCGGGTGCTGCTGCTGGTGCTGCCGCCACTGCTGCTCGCCCCTCCGCTGCTGCTGCCCGTGTGCTTGGTGCTGTGACTGCGTCCGGCCGGGGGCTTCTGACGGACTTTGGTGTCCCCTGTCAGGCCAAGGCGAGAGGAAGCGCTGCTAGGCTTACCGATGGTGCTGAGCTCCTGCTCGATGGAGCAGAGGTCCGCCATCAGAGCATCCAGATCCACTGCGTCACCCTGGTTCAGAGCCTCTGTGAGGAAACAAATGTGCACACACAAACAGATCTAAACAAATCAGCTTTAAAGTGCCCCTATTATGGATTTTTGAAAATGAGCTTCCATGCAGTGTGTAACACAGCGCTAAGTGAATGAAAACATCCTGCAGAGTTTTAAATCTGAAAGTGCACTGGGTATAAAGTTATTGTCTCTCAAAAGAAAGAGTCGACTCTGAATCATTGAAACAAGTTTTTTTTTTTAAACGAATCAAGCTGTGAAACATTAGCATACTGCCCGCCCACTTGTTGGTCTTTCGGCGTTGGTCTAAATGAAAATGCAAATTCATTCTTTGCCACTAGGTGTCCCTTTTGGAGCGGTAAAAATAGCGGTTTCCTTGGTAACGCTGTACACAAAGCAGCACTGCACTCAAAAACACTGCTTTATCAGGCATTACAGGCGAGATGAAATGAAAATGAGATGCGCCGATTAGCGTCACGCAAAGGAGGGGTTTGGAAAAATGAATCGTTGAGCGAATCGTTAAGGAGTCGTTGAGCAAATAAGGTAAAAACAAATGCATATTATAAGAAAATGAAAGTGTTTTTTGACCTTGCATGCATGTCAACCTGTTGTTGGGACTCCCAAAACCAAAATATGAACCTTTCATTACCCATAATAGGGGCACTTTAAGCATGTCAAATATTTACTGAACACGTCTCAAGGGCCTTGTGTTCCAAGAAGTCATAATCATTTTTATTGAAAACAATATATAATTATCCTTATGGAGTCATAATGACTTTAAAATGCATAGTCCCCAGTTATGAATGATTTTGACGTTATAAAGATATTAGAATATGACAATATAATATTGTGGATAATAATCGAATAGATTGTAATGCAGAGTGTATAATGTGGCCTCACCGTTGATGTTATAAATGGAGAAGCGGTAGGCCATGTTGGCCATGCTTGTCTCTTGTCTGAGAGGCGCTTTCTGCACCTTCTCCGGTCTCCCGTCATCTAGACTCTAAAGACAGCAAAACAGATAAACAACGAGTGGTGAGACGACACATATACAGTAGTTTCAGCACTGTGAATAACACTGTAGAGGGATTTCAGGACTATCTGATTCATTTAGAAAAATACAGATTATCAGTGATGTCATTCAAACTTAATACATTTTGTTGCATAACACTAAAAACTAATAAAAGAAGCTTTAATAGTAAATTGAAATGCATCTATGAGGACACTGCACAAAACTGAATGACTGACAGACTCATCATGCTGCTTAAAGCCTCATGGGTAATGACATCACAAACCTAATCTACACTGACAACCATGAGATTATTACACAAATGTACTGGTTATCACCTTTGTCAGTTTGTCCAGCTCTCCCAGCCATGCTCCAAACATTTTGTCCAGGTCCTGGTCCTCTTTATCGCTGTCCTCCTCTGCAGCGTGATCCAGCTCGTCATCTGAAAACTGCTCCATCTGAAAGAGGAAAAGTGAAGGACTACTCAGAATTCATGGGAAAATTGGACTTTTTACAGATTTTAAACTTTTACAATGCAACAAATTTTAAAAAGGTAAAAAGTTGCTTTAAAAATATCTAAATTAGCCATTTAAGTTTAATACTTAACATTAAAATGTTAAGTAACCTAACCTCAAATATAAGCAAAATTTGCACGTTTTTTACTGCAAAAAAACCCAGTATGATATACACTACCATTCAAAAATTAAATATTCAGCGTAGACAATTTAAAAAAGTGTCAGTAAAGACATGTATAATGATACAAATGCTGTTGATACAGATTCTGTTCTTGATAATAATAGGAAATATGTCTTAAGCATCAAATCAGCATATGTGACCCTGGACCACAAAAGCAGTCTTAAGTCGCTGGGGTATATTTGTAGCAACAGCCAAAAATACATTGTATGGGTCAAAAAAATAGATTTTTAGGATATTAAGTAAAGATCATGTTCCATGAAGATATTTTGTAAATGTCCTGCTGTAAATATATCAAAACTTAATTTTTGATTAGTAATATGCATTGCTAAGAACTTCATTTGGACAACTTTAAAGGTGATTTTCTCAATATTTCGATTTTTTTGCACCCTCAGATTCCAGATTTTCCAAGATATAGTTGTATCTCGGCCTAATATTGTCCTATCATAACAAACCATACATCAATGGAAAGCTTATTTATTCAGCTTCCAGATGATGAATCAATCTCAATTTCGAAAAATTTACCCTTATGACTGGTTTTGTGGTCCAGGGTCACATATTAGAATGATTTCTGAAGGATCATGTGACACTGAAGACTGGAGTAATGTCTATAATGATATTTCACAATATTACAGTTTTTACTGTATTTTTGATTAAATAAATGCAGCTTTAGTGAGCATACGAGACTTCTGAAAACATTTAAATATCTTGAAGGTAGTGCAGTTGAGACTATTTTAATTAATTTTAGTTGTGCATGCTTCAGAAGAAAAGGAACTAAAAGCACTGTCAATCACTATAAATGTCAATTGACACTCATAAATTTGACATATGAACCTCACAACATTCTGCTTTCTTTGAGCTCTAATGCACATGCATTTCCAAGACCTCAGATTTCATGATCAGCCACTGACTTCAAAATTTCAAATCACACACTGCCCTCTGGTGGCCACAAAGACACATGACAATTCTGTCATGAATGAGACTGCACAAACTAATGTTACCGATGGCCAATGTTGTCACTATTGTAAATTATGAAGTGCTTATGTAACATCACAGACCCATTTCTTCTTTGTACTCAGCGCTCAAAGCATAAAAGATTTATAGATAACAAGAATCCCATCCTGTGGAATCTAACACTACGCAGGACAGATGGAGACCTGGTGTGTGTGTGATGCACACATCAGTGTCTTATCATCAGTGTTTATACCAGATGGTTTGGAAATCATCCTATCCAGTTGTAAATGGTTTTGGCAAGCTTAGCAGCAACACATTTCAATCGCTGTTAAAACAGCCATTACTCCAGCATTCTCCAGCATCTAATGTTTCTGTACCACACACATCAACCCTCTCAAACACTCTCATAAGTAGTTTGAAGTTTATGTACTTGCCAATGAACAAAATAAGCACTGTTACACTATGCATAACAGAATGGGAATAATCCTCTTACGTTATTAAAATTCTTCTCAGGTACATTGGTCTGAAAATATCCTGTCACTGGTGAGGAAACCTCGTGGACAGACTGTACCAGGCCACAGATATCTCCACCGTAACCAATCATGTTACGGAAAAACTAGACATGGGCTATTTACAGTAGTTGTTGGAACAGTTTCCAAGCCAGTCATTCTGAAGCCAACATTCCGTAGGTTATGTACGATACACAGGGGGGGGGTCATTTGCAATCTGGCAACCCTGTAATTGTGGGTCAGTCCTTCTCAAACATGCAGAAGGAAACTGGGCAGTGGGATGATAAAGTGCTAGCCAGATGTTGCAGAGTTTAGATCTTCATCAGAACAGCCGGCAGGATCATTAGAGATGGAGTCCAGAGACCACCGCAAATATCTTAAACACACCAGCACAGCTGAAGAATGAACAACATCACTACAGTACATGTCCAATGACCACTTTTACAAAATCCACTGTTTTATGATGCTATCACTGTACAGTGATGGTATCACAAATGATAATCCCATGGTATTTTGATATACACTACCAAAACAGTAATGTTTTGAAATATTATTAGAATTTAAAATGACTGTTTTCTATTTGAATATATTTTCCAAATGTAATTTATTTCTGTGATGCAAAGCTGAATTTTCAGCATCATTGCTCCAGTCTTCATTGTCACACGATCCCTAAGAAATCATTTTAATATTCTGATTTGCTGCTCAGGAAACATTTATTATTTTCAATGTCAATTTTTGCTGCTTAATATTTTTTCAGGATTATCTGCTGAATAGAAAGTTCAAAAGAACAGCATTTATTTGAAATAGAAATCCATTATAAATGTCTTTACTATCATTTGTATCCTTGATGAATTAAGTATTAATTAAAAAAATATATAAAAATCTTACTGACCCCAAATTTTTCAATGGTGCCATATATTAGTCTATGGTACTGAATTATTACCATATTCATCAGCTCATGGGGACTGGGGTTCGAATCTGGCTTGGGTCAAATCCCAACCCTCTCACTTTCCTGTCTGTCATTACTTTTTCATACATACAGGCTAAAAAGCCCCCCAAAAGCCTCAGCTACAGAGTAATTGGTTCATTCTAGATTCTAAACATGTCAGTCTCAAGTTTCTGGAAAGTTTCCGAATTCAGATTCCACTTCTCACACGTTCTCTTGGCTCATCTCCGCGGCCCAGATCTTCCGAGCTTTATCAGCAATTGTTTATGTTTGATCCGAGGAGAGAGAGTGAGTGAAACCAGGGAGAGAATTAAAGGGAAGCGTTTCGAGGAGCTGTGCTACAATTAGCTCCCTGCGGTTAGCAGCCCTGTGATTTGGGCCTGGACTGGCAGGCCCGGGGCGTGGGCCGCTACAGACGCTCAAACTGTGCTCGGAAAGGTCCCTGCTGACACACACTGGCCCGCGTAAGAGCGGTGCGAGTATGTGTGTGTGCATGTGACAACAACATCATCATCACCAGAAGGCCTGCGATCGCACGTGCTGCGAAGTCATGCCACGGTAGTCTAATAGATGCTGGACCGGATTGCTTGGCTCGCACCTTCTCCGTTTTATGGAGAGACAGCGGCCACGTGCAGCGTCAAGCCTGCAGAGGAGGCATCTGTTTCACATCACTGCCTTACACATTCCACACACAGCAAGCTCTTCGCTCTGACGGAGTAAAGCAGGCGCTCCTGTTGTCTCCTACATGGGAGTGTTAATACTTTATACCTAATACTTAATTAATACAGCAACATGTGTCCTACCAACACTGCCACACTCTTGCTGTGTCCACATTCTGTGAGCTTTCCAAATTCTACTTCAGATCCCTATTGACAATTATCATCAAAGGAGATTTTAAAACAAGCTACTGCATGTGCACCATTACCTTCGTGTGTCAGCTTGGAAACAATGATGATTTCTGGGTGCTATGCTATTTTCCGGAAAAGAAGTCACAGTGGGTCAAAAGTGCATTATTAAGAGAAAAAAAAAAGGGAAGTTGCATTGGTGCCCTAAAAGTAAACACAAATAAATACATTTCTTTCATGCTAAGTATACTACAAATTCATTTACATATATATGTGCTTACTGCAGTTGTACTTTTAGGACACTAAACTGGTATAATTAAACAACTAATTTTGCACTTAATGCACTTTAATTGTGCAGAAGTACTGCTGAAGTCCAACTAAAGATATACTGAAGTATATTTGATTGTGCTGAAGTGAAACTATTTCAAGTATACTTTAGGTACACTTTAAATATTTTGCATTTAAAGACTGATATTATTCAAAGATCATACAATTCTCATCAATAGTGACATTAAAACACATTTTAGGTTTAATAATAAGAAATGTGCATTGTACGCAAGCAGTACTCCAAATAAAGTCTAATTATAATTTTTATATCAGTAAGTCTCAAGTGATATGTCAGAACAGATTTGAACTATACTCAGTATGAAATAAATGTATTTTAAATATATTAATTTTTTACTAGGGTGTACATATATATAATAAACACTCAAAATGTATTTTAGTTCTGCAAACAATCCTGTAAATTTACCAGTATTCAGAATGAAAAGTGAGCCATTCATTATAAACAAAATATATTATAAACACCAAGTCTACACAAAATTATTTCAAGCAAAACTGAAACTACTGGCATGTGGGAATGAGCTATATAAATAAACTTGGGCTCACATACCTCTCACACTCGGCACAAATCCAAATGTGTTTCATAATTTATAAAATTTGTAAAACTTTTTAAATTAGCATCAAACAACTGAATGCACTTTTGACTGTGCGCAGTATTATTAGTGTTGCTTAGCTCATCTAGCATGTTTTTGTGAGTGAAAACAAAAATGAAAATATGCAATTATAATGAACGGCAGATTTGAAGTTACACATCATTTAAATTTTTCCTGATAACAAATAAGCAGCAAAGGAAACATTAAATCTGAGGGCATGTAGCTGTGTGTAGGAGGACAGTCTAATGTGAACAGGAAGTGTGCAGGATGTAATGGATTCCTCATCCCCCTCGCGGCTTGTTGTGTAAGTCATCCCTCAAGATGAGGGCCACACCAAACTTCTACCATGTCACAACAAACACACACTCCCAAAAGCAGTACATCAGAAGATGTGACTCATTGCATCAGTGATATTTTAGATTATATAACAAATGGCCCATCAAATCCTTAAGTGATCCAAGGTCAGAAAACAGCATCATAATCAAGAAAAGGCACATCTCCACCCAAAGATGCCATTTCATAATCGACTAACCTGCCACGGGAGTGTCAGAGGAATTCAACATCTATCTGAGAAGTGGATTTACCAAGAACCCTGATTAATGGGCAGCTAAATCCTAAAGAATGAATTTAATGGTGATAACTGTTGGGCTGCTCCAAAAGATGTGCTTCAACGCGCAAGAAATACCAGTGTATTTACTCAGCGATGCAGTCTGATACCAGCGGACGGCAGGAAATCGAATGACCTCTCGACAGACCAATGAGACCATGACGGATGTTCACAAAAGGCCACCCACTGTCCAACACAATATTCAAATACCTCCAGTACAATGCATATGCTAACTATAATGTGCATTAACTACATTATGAACAGAAACAGGTTGTGTCAATAGATTTATTAACCACAACTCATTTTTGAACACTTGTATGTTCTTCAAAAATAAATATAAGTAAATTTATACTGTTAAATTTACACAACAGTTTACTTATAAATAATTTTAATCACATTTTTTTTTTTATTGTAATATTATATTTCAAAACTAACGTTTCCTCTACACTGCTCATAAACATTATAGCCTGTATTTTCAGACGATCTTTCCCATGATCCCAACTTCATGCTGTTTGCAAATGGACAACAACTGTGTGAATTGTGCTTCCCACTGCCTGACCTTACAATCTTTAAACTCTGGGCCAGAGGTCAGTAGAGTGCAATGGAACAAGCTCAAATTCGCCCATGGAACCCTGATGTCTGGCAAAACTGATGAAGACACCACGCATTAATTTATGCCATTACCAAGCCCAATAGTCACACCATCATAAATATGATTTAAAGTGCATTGATGGGCTGTGTGGGCCTATCAGATGCATTAAGCTCAGTTAGTCTGCTCTCATGCAGCATGTTAAAAATGGATGCAAGAAGGCTTTGAAGAGGGGTCGTGACCCCCTGTACATTCTTCACACAACACATGGTGAGTCTCATATAATGAAAGTGTGTTTGTTATTAATGGGAGCATGGTAAAGCCTGGAAAACACAGATACACTAATGCAAACCACAGACCCAAGCTGGCCCTACAGAAAGCCATGCATCACCACAATCATCACCTGTGAGTGCATCAAACGACTCTACATATTTCAAACATGAGTCAACAAAACAGGTTGTATTAAATGGGCATGATTCAACATGTAAATTACACTATGGTTTGGGGTTCCAAATCAATTTCAAAATCAGCATATAGAATAATTTCTAAAGGATCATGTGACACTGAAGTAATCACTGCTGAAAATTCAGCTTTGCCATCACAGGAATAAATTACATTTTGATATATATTATAGTATAAAAGTGTTATTTTAGATTGTAATAATATTTTACAATGTTACTGTATTTACTGTATTGTCATCAAATAAATGGAGCCTTGGTGAACACAAGAGACTTCTTTCAAAAACATTAATTAATTTTACTGAACCCATACTTCTGAATGGTAGTGTATATAGTCCTGTTTCAGCCATTACCCACAATTCCATGACCAGAACACAAAATCAGATCAATAAAAGGGCAAATTTTCAAACAAGGAGCAATTTGAAACAATATTTGAATCAAAGTAAAATCAGCAGCATTAATTTATACAAAAAAATGATTCATCTTAAGAGCCATAAGCATAAATTGGCTGCAATGTAAAATAAATTGTCAGTGACTTTGTGTAGAGTGTTGCAATTAGTCAGTAGTACCCTGCACCCTTCAGAGTGTTCTCTCTTTCTCAGAAAGTGGGGAATAGTGATACTCACTTTCAAGTGGAATTTCCCCATAATGTTATTTAACTAAGAGCATTCCTCTGAAATCATCACATGACCTTGTGTGACAACGAACTGCTTCGAAACAGTAAGTGTGCATTAAAGCATCCAATTATACACCAACATCCAAGTGAATTTCCTGAAATCTGGATTTGGAAGCAGAAATATGATCTGATGTATGAAAACTCACAGTCTTGGAAGGAACTGTAGACACGTGGCTCAATCTAAGCAGTTCTTGCACTTCTGCATCCATGCAAACCTTATCCAAACCCAACTACTGAAACAACGAGCGAGTACAGATGAGATTTACATGAGGAGCCAAATGGAAAAAAGAAAGAAAACAGCGGAGGGAGGCAACTAAAGGACAGGTACAGGAACTGCCAAAAGCTAACAGGACTGTGCTTTTGAAAATAACAGATCTATACCATGGACTGAGCAGAGTCATGTAAAAATACACAGTTACCATATAAATCTGATTGCATATTCCTTCAGAAATGTCTCTTTTTGAAAAATACCTTTAAAATCATTTTATAAAACACTGGAACTGATGGCATTAAACACCTATAGGAAAAGATTCTAGAGTGAAAAGAAATAAGCGGTAAATGCTACAATGGCTTGTGTCCACTTACCAGGCTTTCAGCAGATCAGTTAGGACTTGCAGGCTAAGTTTACATCACCTAATAAATATTAATGAGCCAAACTGATAGCTTATCTCAAATATCCCCTCACTTTTCTGTTCTTAAACCCTGTCAGACACGTTATGGAAGTAGAAAAAACTATAATCAGAGCATTTGGAGAGTAGTTTCCATTCGCAAGTCCAGCATTCATCTGATACAGATGTGGTTCATTCCAAAAGCTCAGAGCTTTGTGTCCTTGGGGGCTGCTTTAGTTTGCAGATCTCTGTTTTATTCACCCCAACTTCAGGAGCAATAAAGATACAGAGGGGGGGTTGGTTTGTTGTTGGGCTTAAGTACAGGACCCCTATGCTGACTGGGCATAATTACAAAGCTGCATCCACGTTCCTTGTGGAGCATGAGTGGAAACATTCCTCCAGCCACACCACCAACTCAAGTCCAGTGACTCTCAGTAAAACACAGAGGAGCATTGAGGAGCGTTTTCCCACGACTACGGTATAGCTGTCATCCTCGGGGATGGGTGATTCGGGACACGACCGCAGTGAGCTCCTCGCACGAGGCAGATTCCAGCTGAGCTGTGGTGAGGATACAAGCAGAACGTCAGGGCAGAAAGAAACAGCTTCAAATAAGATCCAGATTTTCCTTCATTCCCTCTGCCTTCATCTCGAGGAGAAAAACAAATGTACTCGTGGTGAGGACGAGCTGGCCTCAGTCATCGTAGGAAAAAATGAAAATGAATCAACAAGAGAGTCTCAGCTTAGTATTCCAGATGTGAGCGAGGGAGCATGGAAACACACAAACATAACACATTCTCTCGCTTGTATATGAAACCACATGCAAAAATAGACCGAAAACCATCAAAACAGGGGCAAAACGGTTGACGAGTGAGATTATTGGATACACACTCAATGTTTGAAAATATTAAGCGTTAGTGACATTTTCCTCCCTGCATACCTCTCTTTTCCTCCCTGTTCGTCTCCGTTCTTCTTCGCAATTTGATTGCGATTACTCCCCAGAGAAAGACAGGAGTGTCGTAGGCAGAAAGCTGGAGGCAGCCTTCTACACAATCAACATAAACAGTACCAGGGCAATGTTTAGACTGAAGTTCAGGGCACAGTGGCTTTGCGATTAAACTGTCTGCGAGAAGGCTCTTTATAAACGTTCAAAACAAAAGAAAGAAAGAATAAGCAGGGAAGAGATAATAAGCGGAAAAGAAGGGAGTTTTATCTCTTTTCAGTATCAAAGGGAGGTCCCTCGGCAAGCCACTGTGTGTGGACACCACACACACACCCGCATCTCTAGACAGGGACCAAAATAGCAAAACAAATCTTAAGAGAGGTTTGTGGTTCTCACGGATAAATAAAAGCAAGTGACAGCACTATAAAGGTCATAGCCAGAGATCAAAGATAAGTTGACTAAATAAACATTGTATAACATTCCCAAAAAGAACATTTGAAGAGTTTATTTGCAACAACCGATAAACGCCACTTTCTAAAAAAAAAAAAAAGAGCTGATTGCTGTGCATTATTCTCTACATATAGCGCGATCTGAACCCTAAATACATTTAGTCAAAAAAGCCGGTATTGTCCACTTTCAAGGCATCGCGAGTTCACGTTTTACTGCAGAGGCCGACAAGCGCCCTTGTTGTTTTTGAACAGAAGCCGATAAATCCATTCTAGCGAATCAGAGCGCTGTATTCAGGTCAGGTGACAAGGCTACTTTCACTTTGAAAAGACACGCTAGCTGAGAGGAGTTTCGTCAAAGCTAGTCTCGCGTAGCCAGAACTTCAGACTGACAGCTGAAGGTCTGGAATGTATGGTAGCTTTCATTGGCCAAGGCCTGCCCATGAGGCCGCTTGACCGACGTGTCAAACAACCAATCACAGTTCGTTTTGTTAAGCGTCACTTTTCGGGGCGTGGAAATGTCGCCACAATAACAGACCGTTGTGTGAAACTCTCGGATGTATTTTAAAGATTCTATGCCGTGAACTTTAAATATTTCACATACTTTTGAAAATCCAGTGTTTATTTGATACTGATAAGCGTTTGTCGTCACAGTTGTAAACACGACAGCTTTCTTCTTTTGTGAAGGGGTTTGGTGCCACGGCATCTTTGTTTCCAGGCGGAACGTTAAAGAACGCGACACACACGTCTCCCGGAAATCCTATATAATTCAACAAATCCGACGACGACTTTGACATTCCTGAAGTGTTTCCAGATAAGTGTGGCATATGCATCAGACGTTTAGCCAACGTTCCGTGGCGTGACGACTGAGGCTAAGATTACGTCAAAGCTGACTAAAAGTGATTGAGGATGGATAATTTCAACGAACTTGATGAACCTGTGATATCGTCTTCAGAGCGTAAAAGGAAAGTAAAGGCTGAAACGTTTTTTTTACGGAGCCTTGCAAAAGCAGCGCGTTACAATGGTGAGGGAAAACTGCGTATAATCACAACCATACAGTCTATGATCACAAATACAATTATCACAATTATAAACATTGTCATCTGAGGAGATTACAAAAATTAAACAAGTGTTTTTTTAAACTCTAAAACATGAAATGTGGAGTTATCTGCTTTTGCCAAAAAAGGACTGTTGGAGTTACCTGCTTTTGCTATAAAACAACCTTTTAATATATATTTAAAAAACATACTTTGAATGAACTTTAATTTTGTAAATTACCTGTATTTGTTTGAGCTATTATTACTTAATCAAAACAACACAACTGCAGTTTGATTGACATTACTTTTAATGTGCAATAAAAAAAACGTGATTTCTGAAAAATAAAAAATAAAAATGGAGTTATCGGTTTTTGCAAATGAACTCTTCATTTGTAGCAAGGTCAATGACATATAAAAGTGTCCATATAAAGAACACGATATTAGTCACATGTGCCAAATTACATATGGTTTTGAAAAACCTACATACTATTTTCAAGGGAAAAATGGATAAATTTAAAATAAAAGTATCACATGGTGTAAGCATTACACTTCGTATACATGACAGTGGACAAAATGTCAATTTATATATATTTGTGTGTATATGTATATTTGGTTTGGTTCTCACACTGCACATTGTGTGAAAAAAATCCTTGAAATGTAACTGAAATAAATACATTTAAGTCAAAGTACTACAATTATGAAAATTACAAAAACTAAAACTGAAATAATTATTACATTATTATTATTGTTGTTATTAC
Source organism: Tor tambroides (assembly GCA_021397915.2). NCBI lineage: Eukaryota > Metazoa > Chordata > Actinopteri > Cypriniformes > Cyprinidae > Tor > Tor tambroides. Next base: position 9,655 of record JAFVLL020028757.1, on the reverse strand, counting down.
ATTTATTAAAGTTATATAGAAATATATACAGTCATGAGGGTCTGCAAGGGGTCCTCTATATACCAATCTTCTGTTTTAATTTTTTCATTGGTCGCACCACATGACTTTGATTTAGTGGATAAAGGTTCTTTAAATATTAATAAGTCATGGTGTAATTTTCTTAAAATCCTTAGACTACTACTTTTCTTTTCAAGAATTCCTTTCTTTTAATGAGAATTTTCCTCCTTTATTCTGACTATTGTATCATCCTGACATATTTTACTTTATATACCAAAAAATGTCAGAATGCAATGCACTTAAAACATGCTCATAATAGAAGAGCTATTTTCAACTCCCTGTATGTATGAACTGGATGTTTACATATTTAGGTTAAAAAAAAAAAAAAAAAAAAAACAACAGAACAGAACAAATGAAACCAGACTTAACAGCTTTCAAATGATAAGTTGCATAAAGTGCATGACACATGGTGTCCTGGCAGTGTGCAAATCAGTCTCCTGCTCAACAGATGGTCCTGTCTAACATAATTCATCTTATTCGAGTCAGCACAGGTTGTCAGAGACCACATACAACAGGCAGACTGAGGTGCAGGGATGCTGGTGTTCAGCCAATGCCACTGTTCCTGGCACGATCCCTAAATATGGGAGCGATCATAGGCTGTATTCCCACTGATCCCACAGCACTGCTATGGCACTGAGATCCTTAAGCGATATTAAAGCAGCCATTTATCACCAAGAGAGACTGAAAAACGAAAACAAAAGTATGCGTGTGACTGAGTGCCACGTTGTGCTCAGGGAAAAACAGATTGAAAATGTGAAAGAAGAGACTGAAAAGAAAAAAAACAGCAAGAATTCAGATGAGGATGTGTGCTGGAAATGTTTAAGACTTCTCCAGTGGGAACATTTCGCCAAAGACTGATGGAATATGTCCTACTGAACAGGTCTGACAAACAAAGTCATGATTGCCTTTCCATTTACTGCACGAGGCCTGGATGGTTATTTCCACTACAATTTTTTTGCTCTCAGCAAAAGTTTACATTTGATGCCTCGTTCTTGTGAGCGCTACATTCCAGTCCATGAGATCAACTCCAAGTCCCAATGACACGCTAGATACCTAACTGCAGTGAGTCTTTAGTAACATATGATGTTCTTCCACACAGTCCTGTAGATCTTTGTAAAAAAAAACTAAAAACTTGTCATCCAAATGTATTTAGGCCTACTTACATTTAAAGACTTGAAGAAAGAAAATCAGAGGATGAATCTGACTTTCAGTCTCCATGGCCTGCTGAAAAAGCCTCTTCAAAGACTTCTGGACGTGTCATTCAGATCTGGCTCCATTCTGGTGTGGAACATCCACTTTTCATGATCCAATAAATTCCTGATGAATAAAACAATCTCTGTCCTTCAGTTTTTTCACATTTAATATTCCATTTCATTCTGAAATGGATTATTACGAACGTAAAATGGATTCCCATGAAAGTTACCACTAAAATCCAATCAAATCAACTCTACCCTTAACTCCTGAGTGGTTATCAAGAGTCTTGAAGAGGAAAAGGGTGTTCAGGAAAGAACTGAGAAAGCTAGTCCAGCAGAGTGATTTTAATTGCTCTCATCAAGGGCATAAAGCTCAAATCTGGACATGGATCATGTGTATAACCATTTTTACTGGCTTCAATTTTGGCCATTCATATTTCATGACCAAAGTGCTGGGCGATTTAACCAAATATCAGTATCACAGTTTTTTTAGGATTCTGGCGGTTTGACCGTTTATTACGGTTTTTCCCTGCCTGTGCCTTTATATTAAACAGAATGCATGAAACAGTTGCAGAACCGCTGTATTTTAATCACGATCCTAACAAACATGCTAGCATGAGCAGTTTTTGATGTGAATTAGATCATACATTTAAAGCAAAAACAGAATGGTCTAACCTTAGCTTTGTGATATTATGCTACATAAAATGTGAACGAAACAGAAACCGCAAAAGGGATGAATGAGACGCAAATTCACTCTCTGCCAGCAGGTGGCACTTATGGAACAGCAGCGATACAGCGTTTCCTTGGTTACCGCTGTAAACAAACCAGCGCTGTGCTTTTAAATACTACAATAGGGCGTGTTCACACTTGGCGTCTTTTTTGACTAGAAAAAGCTGACAAGAGCACTTTTTTAGTAAAATAAAAAGCTGGCAGCGTTTTGTTTACAAATAGAAGCCGAGGGCGTGTTTTGTTGCTATAACAACAGCTGCAACGGTAGCCTAGCGCTGTGTGCTGCAGAAATGTCGGCTTTTGAAGTTAACAGGGAGGGTATGTCGGTTCACAACGACATTTGTGGGAGCGCGACATTATACGGATAAGGAAACTGTATGTGCTTCCAACAATTTAGTCCAGGAGCTCCGGTTGGATGATGCACGGTTTCATACAACTCCTTGTGCTCCGAATCTAATACGATCTGTCTACCGGCTATCTTCTCCTTTTTCTTGTTGTTTTTGTTGTTATGGAAATGACTCGCCACTCGCTTGTCATTGGTCAGCTGTCAAAAAGGCGCTTGACGTAGGGCGTTTAAACTTATTTCAACTTGAAAAGACGCTCTGAGGACTTTTTTCAGGACTTTTTTCAGGATCAGGACTTTTTTGAAAGCATGGTTTACTCCATAGGATTATAATGTAAAACAGACGCCGGCAGCTTCAAAAAAGACGCCAAGTGTGAACATAGCCTTAATATGCATTATACAGAGGTAAGATGAAAAGAAAATACCAGTTCAGTATTTAGAATTTTCTTCCTATATTTCAGTCATCTTGCTCTGCCTGTTATTTTCTACTCTTTGCATTCATCCTCACCGTCTCTGGCTTCCGTTAACGCCATTTACAGTTTGGTTATTTGCCCATTTAAAGAATTATTTGTATGTTATTAATAGTTCTAAAAGTTTCCCAACCATTAGTCAGTAGTGTATGCAGTTAACAGGGATCTCCTCTTAATTAACAATGCTGCGTATGTTGCTTAGGCACTTGTACCTCTATTCCGGTTTTCAAAAAAATTCATACCATTTGCATGATTCAAACCAGTTTACCGTTTGAACCGGTATATCATCCAGCACTACCAAAGACAAACAAATCATTGATGAACCAATGATTCGCTATCTCCTACTGTTAATCAGAGGCAGCTGGTTTTAGCAGACAGGACTGTCTTGTTCTAGAGGCCTTATGACTGGTCAAAGAATTCAGGGATGGAAATGATTTGTTCATCAAAACACTAAAATAACAGCCAGAGTAAAAATGTCACTGGAAAAACACTGTGTGAAGACAGATGAGGTACATAAAACTGGCCACTGCTCTGGGCGGCACTGAAGGCACACTGTTACGTAACCATGCGGTCTAATTGCTGTGTACTACCAGGCCTGTTCAATTGCTGTATAATGCACCAGCCCTGTGTAAAAACAGCAGCCTGTCTACATGACCTTTCAGAGCTAAAGTCAGAACATGAAGACTGTCTCACACCCGCCTGGGGTACACCCATCACACATCCATCACTGGACCACACTTTTCCTTTAAATGTTTGATTCAAATGGGCAGAAGTATACTGACTCTCAAGCAAATTCTGGAAAACAGTTCAAAGGGTTGTGTGATTTTTCATGGCTACTAAATATGAGCATGTTTTAAAAGACCCCATGAAATCAAAGTTTCATGGATATAAGTCCATGTGTGCTTGCTTTGAGGTCATCTATATGCCAGTTCACACATTAAAGTTCAAATTAACTATATATTTTTTATATATACACTCACCTAAAATGTAGCAACAATTTCTATTTCAGAAAATACTGATGACACATACTAACAGGCATAACCAAATCTTTGTCCAATCAAATGCCTCCCACTATCATCAGTTGCTTCGGACTAACTAGCAAATCATTACTGTTCATAACAACTGTGATTAATTAATTTTTTAAATAAATAAATAAAAAAGAAAGGGGATTCAACATGCCTTTTCCAAACAGCCCGTTTCAACTGGAAATTCATCAAAACAGGAAGAAAAACCGCTTAACAAGCCACTTTCATGGGTTGTCATGAACGTGCTCAATATTTGTGATCAAAAATTAAGCACCAAATCAACCAAACTCTTTGATCATACATTCACTCAGTATGTTAATCAGGATTAAGGATAAAAACATATCCTCTTTGATGATGTGGAGAATTTTCTTTCCCAAGGAATGCACTGGATTAAATGTTTATAAAATTTGAGTCAAATAATATCTCAGTGGCACCACAAAGTCTCCATTGTTTATTACCTCCAGAACTCAGTCATCCAATCACAAAGCAACATCTAGAGCTCAACACACAACCGTGTAGTGACACTACAGATAGTGGAGCTGGAAGAATGTGCACAAATCAATGTTAAAAGCATGTTAAAATGTCTTCAAGCTAAGTGCAAAAGTTGCAGTACAAAGCAGAAATCTGTGATGTCCCCGCTTTCACGAGGACGGCATAAAGAAAACCATGTGTCAATTAATTTGGTCCAGGACTTTGACTCTTAACAAGCTGCAGGTTTAAATTTGCTGCAGACTTGCATAGATGGCACTATTTGCTACACATAAAAGCAAGAATTTCAGTGCTCCTTTCCTGGAGTGAAGAACACTAAATCCTCCGTGCAGTTCCCTCTCATTGCTCTCATTATTGCGAAACTATCGTCAATGTTTCCCAACTTGATGCCACTGCAGATTTTCACTCTGTACTAAAATAACCTTGTGTTAACAGTAGGAGATGTGTCTTAATTCAGTCAGATCTGCCATGCTTCTGTCATTTCCACATCCCTGACCAGGATAAACAAAGCGCCATCCAACACTCTCCCTGGTCAAATGCCTCTGCGAGGCTCATGGGAGATGATGGTCCAACCTCATGAAGTCACAAACGCACACGCAAATTACTCAACATTAGGGCTGGGCGATATATCTCATGCGATATGCATGCGCATCTCGTCAGTAAAGCCGGTTCCTTGATTAGCGGTAAATCTCCATCACCTGTTTTCAAATGGAACGGCATTTAATACACAGAGCCGTAGATCACTGACAAGCTACGCAATATCGCGTTCATTATCGCAGATGAATCGCCTTCGATAATGAACGTGATATTGCGTAGCTTGCCGTTCCATTTGAAAACAGGTGATGGAGATTTACCGCTAATCAAGGAACCGGCTTTACTGACGAGATGCGCATGCATATCGCGCGAGATATATCGCCCAGCCCTACTCAACATCTCCACACGCAACCAACAGAAACCAGGCTTACAGTATATTTGACATTAGGCTATAATTTGGTTTCAGAGACAATAGATCTATAATATTTTACAGATGATAAATCTCCATCAAGTTGGTTTGGTTGGGTGGGAGCTCATACAATTGGTTCACTTGCCAGGAAAAGATGAAAACAACAAAAAGAGGATGATCCTCTCAAACAGAAGCTACAGAGAGATGAAAAGAGATTGTTTCCCATGACTCCATAAGCAGGATGCAGGTCATTCATCGCTGCTGTGTATGTGTGTGTATAGGAGGGCAATAAAGTTGAATTGTAGATTGCCTCAATAGCCTATTTTTGCCTTTACCAAGAGCAATTTTACCTCAACAGAAAATCAAATCAATACAATAACTATACAGTGATTTTTGTAACAAAAAAAAACAGTGTAGTCTAGATAGATAGATTGATAGATAGATTATAATATATACAGTATATACATACTATATATATATATATATATATATATATATATATATATATATATATATATATTAGTATACACATACATATGAAGATAAACACCCTTTTTTTTTTTTTTTTTAAATGAGTTTCCATCAAAATCAGTATTGTATCTGGTCGGTATTGAAAAGTCCATTTTTAATTTTACGCAAAACGCGATATCTGCCGTGTTATTCTGTCATGCTTTCTCCCTTTTTTTCCCGAACCGCGACAAACGCCAGTCTCCCTTGTCTGCAAAACGCGATAAATCCGCTCAACCAATCACAGCGCAGCATCCCACGCACTGTAGACAGTACCTTTGACTAGCTTTGAATACACCTGGCATCCTAGTTTTCCTCATCTACTTTGTACTTTGTGTTCAACAAACAAACAAAAATTAGGGCTGCACGATAAATCGCATGTGATTGTCATGTAAGCCGCTTCTGTGATCTCCATCACGTGCTTTCAGATGGAGCGACATTTAATAAACAGAGCTGTAGATGACAGACAAGCTACGCAATATCGCGTTCATCGCAGATCAATCGCATTCGATTATGAACGTGATATCGCGCAGCTTGTCAGTGTAAGTGTTTTTATTTATGCCATTAATGTTTTTGTTATATACAGCGTACAGCACTAGTCAACTAAATGAATATAACATGGCAAAGATCAATGCACGTTTGGAAGTTGAATTTAAGGGAAATGTCATTTTGGAATTTCTGTTGTCTAATGTTGTTACTATTGTTGTTCATGTTCTTGTTCATGATGAAATATTCTTATATTGTTGTAATTAATTTAAAGCATTAGCAAGATAACCTGCTGAATTAATTTTGGGGGCGATGACTGACTGAATGTAGTTTTAGTCCAGTGCCTGTATATAAGATTAGTATTGACCAAGTTCAGAGGCTGTCATGTGGAACTTACTTTGTTGTGTATTTTCAACAGTTTCAATATGAAAAATAACTTTTATATCGATTCAATGGCCTTATTGCATTTTGAGAAAAAAAAAAAAAAATCATGGATTTATTGCATTTTGGGGAAAAAAATAAACAGTTTTTATAATAAATCTTCGAAAATCTAAATCTGGATTTGAATTTTTAATGTTATTATAACCTAAAGATGCTATGTGAAAGTTTGAAACAGAAAATACAGTATATATACACACACACAGTATGGATATATATATATATATATATATATATATATATATATATATATATATATATATATATATAAAATATGTATTATTATCTGATGTGTAATCTAACTCATTTTATATATTATAAAAAACAAATTTATAAATTAATTTTTATATTATATACACACATTTAATTTTTTCCTATATTCTACATTCATATTCATGTATCTATTCATCTATTCAAGAGAAAAAGGTAACCATCCTGCTTTTTCAAATAATAAAAAATATTGGAAAACAAGTGGTGAAGATACTAAATATGGGAACCCACTAGACTGGGGATAGTTGATGGTGTCTGGCTCTAGAACAGCTGCCTGTCCATGACCAAATTAAACACTGGAACCAAAGCTAGGCCAAGTATTCCAGCCATTTGTCTCGTCAATCACGTGGTCAATTCACATTAGCGAGAAAGCACAGGGTTTAGAGGAGGATGGAAGAGAAAAGATGTGGAAGCATAAGAAGGATTCAAAGGTCCAAACATCCTGCAACAGAGTGACAAAGCATCACTAATGTCATCATTCACGCATGAGTGCTGAGTGCTGTAAACGGGAGACGTGCATGAAGACTCCCCGCATGGGCAGAGGATCCAAAACAAACTCTAAATTAACAAATTAGCCATTCTGTAATCCCGATAGATGCACAAGTGAGCTTAATTCAGTTCAACTCACCTGATTGATCATTACTTGCTAAAAACCATATCCAAAAGCACACAGTAAAACCTGCAGCAAGGACGCAAACTGAAATACTAAATGCAAATTCAATTCTTGAGCATTATGCAAGACATAAAAGGTCTACGCTCAGGTCTAGATGCCCCTTTACACATCTTAAGGCCCAGAAGGGTGTGGTGTCTCCCAACGACACATATTGGCGATTCCCCAGACGTCGCAACCAGCACAGATGCTCCAGTTTTCCAATCCCAGCTGCACAGTAACAGGGTCACACCTGATAACGCACTTAAAATACAAAGCAAGCGCTTCAAAATAGCAAGTCGTCTACTAGGTCTCCTAGCTAAAAAATAAATAAAGGTTTATTTTAAAAATAAAGGTTCCAAAAGGTGTCTTTGTATCGAAGCAATAGAAGAACCATTCTAGGTTTCGCAAAGAACCGTTCAGTGAAAAGTTCTCAAAAGAACCATTTTTGCTTAGTGTGGAGAACATTTAAATAATCTAAAGAATCTTTTTCCACTAAAGAACCTTATGTGCAGTTGAAAGGTTCCATGAATGTAAAGGTTCTTCACAGATGCCAATAAAGAAGCTTATTTTTTAAGAGTGTACTAAAGCCATATCAGCCAAGCCTCTCTAATATCACAGCCGTACCTCAGAGGTTAAATATATAGCCAAGGCATAAACTCTAGCTGGGATAAAAGAGGGCAACACTGTCTGCCTCGGGGCACTTAGGGAAATGAGGGGCCCTTATTCAGTGAGAGTACAGAGACAGATCAGAAGCAGTCCTGCTGATGCTACCATTAAATTTAATGAGTAAGGAGAAAGAGGGGTTTCTGCATAGTAGATAGTGAATGGAATCAAGGATGACGATTCTGGTACAGGACAGTCCAGCTGAGGCCCCATTTACACACAGCAGGGGGGTTTGTGTTCATCCACAGAGACATAATGCATCACACTATGAATCAATACTGTTGCCCATACTCTTTTCAAGCAAACCCACAAGCTTTGAAGATGTGCCAGGCTGCGTGCACATCACAATGACCTGCAGTTCATCAATAGCAAAGATGAGCCTAATTTGAGTTCATGCAAACATGCCCTGGAGCTGGTCAGAACTGTTTTCAAATGTAGATCACTTGCTATTTACCTAGATCACCTATTTAGTACTGTTGAGGGATGTAGAGGGCTGTGAGTTGCAGCAACAAAGCAACCAGAAGTCATTAAATATCAATGAACATACAATGTCAATGTCAATCTATAGATGTAAGAGGATAAAAAAAATAATAATAATAAGTGTATTATAATGTAACATACCACTCAAAAATTTGGGGCCCGTAAGATTTTTTAAAAGTAATTAATACTTTTATTTGGCAAAGATGCATTCAATTTGTTTAGCAGTAAAGTCATTTATGAAATATTATATAAATTAAAAAATGCTGTTCTTTTAAACTTTTTCATCAAAGAATCCTGAAATCACTGAACATTAAGCAGCACAACTGTTTTCAACATTGATAATAATAAGAAATGTGTTTGAGCAGTAAATCAGCATATTAGAAGGATTTCTGAATGATAATGTGACACTGAAGACTGCGTAATAGCTGCTAAAAATTACAGGAAAAAAATACATTTTAAAATATATTCAAATAGAATACTGTTTTTACTGTAATATTTCACAGTATTTCACAATATTACTGTTTTTACTGTATACTGTTTTTGATCAAATGAATGCAGCCTTAGTCACCACAAGAGACTTCTTTCAAAAACAATAAAATATTTTAATCACCCAACCTTTTGAACAATAACACAATGTAATAAAATAAAACAAGTTATATTATTGTGGTAAAACATTGAATGGGTAGATAAAAGCACATTGCGCTCCTCCATTACGTGCTTTCCTGTGGGTGCTCTGACATCATTCCATCACTTCCTGTACCCACTTACTCTTTTCTTATCTTCAAGAATCAGTACAATCAGAGCAGTCAGTTTGTATGGTGCTGAAAGGTCAAGGCGGAACAGAATTCAGTAGAATAAGTCTGCTAAGGTCAACACCACTTCAGGATCTACATTTGAAAGAGCTCATGAG
>JAFVLL020028756.1:109494-167529 GCA_021397915.2 Tor tambroides | reverse complement strand
CACCACGCACACTTTTCCTCTGTAGCAACTCAGATTTATGAGTTTCATATGCCCTTAAGAAAGTATACTGCCGTGACAGAGCAAGGTCACGATAGGAGGCCTTGATCAATATTTGAATGAAAAGCCATTTGGGAAGTTTTTAAAGCCTTTTCTCCCCCCTCTCTTTCTTTCTGTCTCGATCTCTCCCAGGAAACAACATCAGGAAAGTATCGATTGCTGAGGTCCAGTAGTTAGTCAGAGGCTATCTCCTTTGACTAACCCCTTAGCACTCTGTCACCCCCTCACTACTGTGATAGATTGTTACTCTGTGGGCCACAGTAATTACACGCAGCTCCGGTCGGGTCATTTATTTCAACACTTTCACCATTTACCAAAAAATCTCCTTTATCTTTGTGACCCAGCAGTTTGCTTTTGCAGCGAAAGCAGAAAGAGGGACACATAAAATTCTCACTCCCGCCCTGGAGCACGATGGGGCATCCGTTACCCATCTCACCCATGTTTCTCTTTCTTCCTTCTTTCTTTCTTTCTTTCTTTCTTTCTTTCTTTCTTTCTTTCTCTTCAACAGCTTTCACCCTCTTGTCTTCTCTTTTTCCTCTGTCCTTCTCTGACATTCTCTCTGTCTTTTTTTTTCTTTTTGGCACAGTACAGTCTTCTGTCTTCTCGATTCTTTTAAAAATCAGGAATAAATTGAAATTTGTGCTGTCAATCGATTAAAAAAAATGAATCACACATTTTTTTCTGAAATTAAATGCAATTAATGGCAACTTTTTTATGACTTAAGGCGAGTATCACTGATACCAATGCTACTGATGTCTCTAGGAAATTGTTCCTAAAATTGTTCCTAATATTTAACCATTGACTATAGCCAGTCAACATTACAGTCTAACTAAGAGCTATCAATTTTAACATTTGTTAGACTTTAAAAAATAACTTTAAGTGAACTTAAAACAATCTTCACATAAACCCATTATAATAAATGCTATACCTGTGCCCTTCAGCAAGTAGGAAATATACAGAAATTGAATAAAGTTATCAGCACTAAATTCTAAATTAAATATAGATGAATGCTTAAAGCTACAAAAGATATTGATTTCCTCTTTTTTGTGGTCGTAAAGATGCTCCGCATCTAAATAAACGCAATTTGTGTGAAGAAAAAAGAGACTGAAGCAGCAGTTGTGAGTGGGGTGGCCAACCCTAGCTCTGCCCCTGTGTTAACTGCGTTAAATAATTTTAATGCTGTTAAACTGGAAAAATTAATCATCTGCGTTAATGCGCTAATTTTGACATCACCCATAAAAATGCATAATAATATAAAAAAAAGTTTAAGTCGTAATATTTGACAGTGTTACTTGATTTTTTTTTGCTCTATTTTTGATCAAATAGGTAAAAATAGCTGAAATAGGTGACCCTTGGCGGAAAAAGTAAGGTTTTTTTTTCAGAATCAGAAAGAGCTTTATTGCCAAGTATGTTTGCACATACAAGGAATTTGTTTTAGTGTCACAGCTTACAGTACACAGAGACAACAACAACACACAGATAATAAATAAAAAGTGAACAAAAATACACACACATATATCTATATAAATATAAATAAACCAGGAAAAAAACAACAAAGAAAAAACAACTAATAATTCCATTTGATGATCTTGCAATTAAATTAAATTAAAAATATTTAAGATTTTTTTTTTTATTTGTAGTAACACAGTTGTCAAAAGAGCATGCTAGTCAAGTGTTTTTTTTTTTTTTTGGTTGTTAGTTTTATGAAATTTATGAAAATTAATATTATTGTAGTTAATATTAATTTATAATTAATCAGCATGTTTTGTTATATACAATGCCACCACAATTGTATAATGAACCATAAGTTTTACAGAATTTGCAATAGATGTTTAGCATTATAGGTTTTCAAAACAGCGAATGGATTAAAGTTTGATGGATGAATAAATACAAACCAGTAAAATGCAGAGAAAAGCCATTTGTTCTCCTTTAACATGTAGTACAGATGCTCTGTCACTGATGTCATTATCATGTGCTGCTCTTGACCTTATGTCTACCTTTAGAAAGACATTAGCATACACTGCACAGAGTCAACATCACTGCCACTGACTGCTCTGCATGGACATTGCCACCTTAATCAGACACACTCACTCTGATTTCCTCTCTCTCAGTTTAATTTGAGACTCCAGACGGCCACGCATCTCACGATTGCCAGTAGTTTGACAGAGAGACCCAAGCTTGCCCTTCTTCTGCATGACAAATATTCAATTCATCCATTCAGTTTCCACAAACACATGGCTTATGCAAATTGTATGAAATAATCTCCGCGATACAGAGCAATTTGAGCAGTGGCAATCGCAGGCATTAATGAAAAAGGCACAAAGAGATATGTGTTCACACCGACTGTAACTGCATTAATCCACAGGAAAAGGTTATAAATGACTGCGAGTTGTCTCTAAAATGCCCTTTGCGGGTGTGATGTATGAAACTTGTGCTCCGTCTGGCCCGTTTGTTATGCTAAAGGTCACATTATTGTCATTTACATAATCTCCATGCCAGAAATGAACCCCATGTAATATCAGCCCAGAATACACACGCCTGTACGTATGTATGGCTTTGAACGGATAGCCAGTTAAGAAACCATCATCACTCTCGCAGGATCATTTTGCCCTTTTTGTAAATGATGTTTCATCCTGCGGCAGCTTTCAATATTTTTTTAATGGGTTTAAACTCATAAACAGGCCACACCAATAGACAAGGGTTTGATGTGTTTTTCTCCATCCTGATAGATGGCAATCGTTTGTCCTTGTCAAAAAAAAAAAAAAAAAAAGAACTATATGATAACATCATAGGAGTCAAACTTTCAGACACACTGACAAAATCAGCATTTTGTAATAGAGCATCTGAATGCTTTCCAGTAAAGATTAGCAGCATGGACCTCATAGAGAAATGACATTATGAAGAACATCTGAATGTGTAGAGGGTGATTTGGTATCTAATTTTATTATTCACTGTCAGACATTTAATCAAGGCCATTTTTGTGAGTCATTCCTCTGTTTGTGTTGTTTTTCTGTGCTTTCTCCCCTCTGTTACATTCAAGAAGCTTTCAGATCAGTATATTTTGCATAATTTGCCTAAACTGGATTGGAAATGACACACAATGAAAAATATTTGGTTTACAAGTGATATTTATGTTAATTTCTTTATTTCCTGTTTAATTTAAAACCTTTTATGTAATTCTGCATTGTGAATATATATATATATATATATATATATATATATATATATATATATATATATATATATATATATACACACACACACACACACACACACACACAGGTGCATCTCAATAAATTAGAATATCATGAAAAAATTTTTTGTAACATTTCAAGAAGTGAAACTTTCATATATATTTTAGATTCATTACATGTAAAGTAAAACATTTCAAAAGTTTTATTTTTTTATTTTTTTATTTTAATGATTAGAGCTTACAGCTCATGAAAGTCAATATCCAGTATCTCAAAATATTAGAATATTTATATTTAAGTTTCATTAAATGACCATCCCTACAATATAAGTTCCGGGTGTCTCTTGTTCTTTGAAACCATAATAATGGGGAAGACTGCTGATTGGCAATTGTCCAGAAGACAATCATTGACACCCTCCACAAAGAGAGTAAGTCACAGAAGGTCATTACTGAAAGGGGTGGCTGTTCACACAGTGCTGTATCAAAGCATATTAAATGCAAAGTTGACTGGAAGGAAGAAATTGTGTAGGAAAAGGTGCACAAGCAACAGGGATGACCACAAGCTTGAGAATACTGTCAAGCAAAGCCAATTCAAACAGTTGGGAGATCTTCACAAGGAGTGGACTGAAGCTTCAAGAGTGCATCAAGAGTCACCATGCTCAGATGTCTTCAGGAAAAGGGCTACCAAGCCACTTCTAAAACAGAAACAACATCAGAAGCATCTTACCTGGGCTAAGGAGAAAAAGAACTGGACTGTTGCTCAGTGGTCCAAAGTCCTCTTTTCAGATAAAAGTAAATTTTGCATTTCATTTGGAAATCAAGGTCTGGGGTCTGGAGGAAGACTGGAGAGGCACAGAATCCAAGCTGCTTGAAGTCCAGTGTGAAGTTTCCACAATCTGTGATGATTTTGGGTGCCGTGATGTCTGCTGGTGTTGGTCCATTGGACTTGATAAAACACAAAGTCAATGCAGCCGTCTACCAGGAGATTTTGGAGCACTTTATGCTTCCATCTGCTGACGAGGTTTATGGAGATGCTGATTCCCTTTTCCAGCAGGACTTTAGCACCTGCCCACAGTGCCAAAACCACTTCCAAGTGGTTTGCTGACCATGATATTACTGTGCTTGATTGGCTAGCCAACATGCCTGACCTGAACCCCATATGGAATCTATGGGATATTTTCAAGAGAAAGATGAGAAACAGTTGATCCAACAATACAGATGAGCTGAAGGCTCAATAGTGCCTCAGCAGTGCCTCACTGATGCTGGAATTTTTGTGCTAAAGGAGCCCCGACCAAGTATTGAGTGCATAAAATAACATACTTTAAAGAACTTGAACTTTTCTGTTTTGCAAATCCTTTTTTTGATTGATCATAGGAAATATTCTAATACTTTGAGATACTGGATTTTTGACTTTCATGAGCTGTAAGCTGTAATCATAAAAATTAAAACAAAAAAACTTTTGAAATGTTTTACTTTACATGTAATGAATCTAGAATATATGAAAGTTTACTTTTTGAAATAAGTTACCAAAAAAAATTAACTTTTTCACAATATTCTTTTTTTTTTTAAATGCACCTATATATATATATATATATATATATATACACTACCGTTCAAAAGTTTTAGATAAGTAAGACTTGTAATGTTTTTTTTAAAGAAGTCTCTTATGCTCAAGGCTGCATTTATTTGATCAAAAATACAGAAAAAAAACAGTAATCTTGCTAAATGTTATTACAATATAAAATAATGGTTTCTATTTTAATGTACTTTAAAGTATAATTTATTTCTGTGATGCAAAGCTGAATTTCCATCAGCCATTACTTCAGTCTAAAGTGTCACATGATTCTTCAGAAATCATTCTAATACGCTGATTTATTATTAGAATTATCAGTGTTGGCAACAGTTATGCTGCCAAATATTTTTTTGGAAACTGCGATACTTTTTTCAGGATTCTTTGAAAAAAAAAAAAAAAAAAAGATTTTATGTCCATAGAAAGCACATTAAATGTAAGTGTCTACTTTTAAGGTTTTAAATGTTTTTGGAGAATAAAATGTCAAAATTTGGTTGAAATAATGTTGCATTATAACACAATATTTATGTAAAAAATCAAACAACATGCTTATTTTGACTTGTACATATTAAAATATATAAAAGAATAAGGGAGCATATTAAATTTTATTGTGTTTTAAATGAGTAAAAAAAAAATCTTACTGACAAACAGGCAACACCTAGGATAGTGGCAAATTTTAAAAATGTAAAATTACAACTAATTAGTATCTGGGGTGAAAGTAATCAGTCTTTTAATATGTCGTAAATTGATTTTTGTTGTAAGTATGCCTGACAAGACTGTTACACTGAATGACATTTTAGTGGGTGTCTTCTGTAAATCAGGGAAAAATGTATATTTATTTTGTGCTCAGACAAACAAAAACAAAATTGTAATTGAATTAAACAGAAAACTTTTTAAATTTTTTTGGGGAAAAAAACAACAATTAAAGCAGTATTACACTTATTGTTTTTATGCTTAAACCCTTTTTCTTCTTTGACCCATATATATATATATATATAATGTGTACAACATTATCGATTTTTCTTTTATGCCAAAAATCATAAAGATCATCTTCCATGAAGACATTTTGTAAATTTCCTACCGTATACGGTAGGAAATTTACAAAATGTCTTCATGGAAGATGATCTTTATGATTTTTGGCATAAAAGAAAAATCGATAATGTTGTACACACACACACACACACACACACACACACACATATATATATATATATGTATATATATATATATATATATGTGTATATACAGGAATAAATAATTATTATTATTTTTTTCCTGTTTATAAACAATGCAATATGTGTGTCTGCATTGTTATAAAATAAAAGATTTCACTCTTTCTGCTTAATTTTTAATTCAGTATGTTCCTTATGTCTTTGTAATTATTTGTTTAATTTCAAAGTAAATCCTACGCTTTTGTTTTTTAAAAAAAATTTTTTGAAAAGATTTGACTTTTTTTTTTGAAAGACCTGATAATGTTTGTTTTCAGCCATGTGTTGAAAAAAGTATTCTCAAGCCTCCAGGCCTGTTGTTCTTGAGTGGGCATATGTGGGTATACTTGTTCCTGTGTGTAATTTAGAGCCTGTGTTTGCAGCGAAACCCTTGCAGGCTTTTATAACGCTGCTGGAGTGTGAGACTGATGCCTTTCTGAAGTGTGGCGGCACAAGCCAGCCTCTTTATTTCAGCAACTTCCAAAAAACACCTCATTAATCCCACACGCACACACACACACGCTGAAATTCTCAACACATGGCCCAATTAAATGCTTTGTTTATTATGACACCTCCCTCGAGTCAAGTAGACTTGAAGTGTGGCTTGTTTTATGCAAACCTACAATTTAGGAGCGCAATTGAAGCTTTAAAGAGGAGATTATAAAACATGACCCTCTTCTCTGTTGATTCTCTCTGTCCTACTGTTTACTGCTCTCTCTCCAGTCTATTTCCCTTATTCATTAACTCAGTGGGTCACCATCTGTATTAAACTGCATTACGATTAGCCCCCCGTTCATCATCTCTGTTGGTAAACCGGTTCAGATTTACAGCCAGCGACCCAGCACTTACACTGGTACTGGGTGAGAAGAAAGACTTCAATTACACCTAACAAGCGCTTATAAAAGTCCCTGCTCGTGTTAAATTCTCGCCAAATGTGGTTTACATTAAGCACGTTTGGAGGAGGGTCTCGAGTGTTGCTTTCGGCATACGCAGTAAGACAATTTCAATTCCCTGCTGCCATTTATGGGTCTGTTTCCGTCATGGCTGCTTTATGAGTGTACTAATTACTAATTGTGCCCGTGCGGCCCGGATACGTGCCCGGTTCTGGAGGCCTATTGTGTTTTGTAATTGTCGTTGTCTTGAGAAGGCGCTGGCGTAATTCCTGTTAGAAACCCCCTTTGGAAGGAGGGATGGATGGATGGGGAGGGTGGATGAATAATTCATTAATGCTGTGAAAACACTTGCTGCGTGGAATGTGCAGCTGATTCTGCTGCTGGGATTGATGGCGGTTGGATTACACACATGCACACGCTTCCTTTGCCTTCATTAGGGCTCTATTGTCACAGTGTCTGGGCGGCGGTGGAGATGGCAAATGTGTTTCCAGCTGCTCGACTAATTGCAGTGGCCGGCGTGGTGTTGTATTGCAGACAGATTGATCCTCTCTGTATCTCTGCTCTCTCAGAGACTGACAGGAGAGGAGCTCCTTGGATCTGCTCTGTGCCTTCGGTGATCATTTTAATTAATGAACGCTGGAAGCCAGAATGATGGAGTGGCTATTCACATGGTGGAAACTATCACATGCAAACACCTCGTTGCTGCTTAGATAGAGGGAAATCTGTTCACAGACAGACTGGACGATATGGAATGAACCCAACTCTCTGTCTCTCTTCCAGTTGTTTAATGGATATGTGTCTGCTGAGTTGCTCAGGCTTGAAATTTGACATGGGATTGTAAAAATTGTACATATTTGTAATAATTCCTGAATGCAGTTATTCACTATAACAGAGAACCAACGTAGCAAATAACAACTTATTTTTAAAGTAATTGAATATTGACATGAAAAAAGAGCCAGTTTGTCTGATTGATGAAAAATGATCCCAGCAGGCACAGGATGTCTAAATAACATCAGGTTTGACGTTGGACATGATGGCGGACAGACGTTGCATTTTGGTTGAAAATGAAAACAGGGTTGACGTCAATTTGACGTTGGCTTAACGTTGGATTTTGGTTACACAACCTAAAAACAACAAAATATCAACGTCAGCCGACGTCGGTTTTGGACATCAATTTAACATTGACATGAGACGTTGAATTTACATTGAATTTTGGTCACCTGAAATTTCGCAACTGAAATTTAACCAAATATCAACATCTAATGACATTGTGTGCCTGCTGGGTAACAGTAATTCCAAGCGGTAAATCATAGTTGTACTTAAGGGTGGGCGATATGACCAAAATCCAATATCACAATATGAGTAATTTTATTTCACAGTAACGATATATCATGATATAGTTATTTTTGCTTTAAATAAGATCTTTATGATAAAAGCTTTGATGCTATAGAAATTTCATAATTCTTGTCACCAGTGTCAATATTCAGTGTCAATAAGTTTGTGGTGATGCAATTCATCTTACAGCTGGTTGGTTTGACTTAGAACTCTTTATTGAAGATTTTATTTTTAAATTCCTAAGCAGAAATTAAATAAGTATGTGGTCAAGGCTGCACTCTATTGCACCTCAGATACTGCTATCCGTATGCATTCCTACTGATGAAAAATTCATATGCATATTTACACTTTATAACAGGCAAGCACATGATTGCATTACACTGGGAAACAAGTGACTGCAAAGTAGGAATATAGTGTATATACTTGAGTTCCATCTGAATGCAATTAGAGGTAGGAATTGAGAAAAACAACTCCATGGGATACACTTTTAAGGGGGGACTGTTCAGGTCCTGGTTATTGTATTGTTGTTGTATTTATACACTCTCATTCATTAGTGATTAGGTGGACCCGAGAGACTGGAGTCATGCACTATTTTTACTGCATGCGTTTTGCGCATGTACACTATGTGCTTGGTTCCTGTTCTTTACTAACATATCAGTTGTAACTCTAAGGGCTTTTCCTTCTTTTTTTGGTTTTACTCATGTCTGTGTGTAAACAATTCCTTTGAAACATTTAACAGAAAGGCATTGCTGTCTGCCTGAGCCGTAAATGGTCTCCAAGGAGCTGTGCTTCTCCAGGAAACGTAACATCTCCCTTTAAATTACATCTCCTTTTCCTGTCTTAAATCAGTTATTAATGTCTCTCATTAGTCAAGCCGGTGAGCTTTTCGAGCAAAGAGTAGAATTGTTTTTATTTTCGTGTTTTAAGCGCTCTCTTTAGTTTTATGAGATGGGATTTGTTTTGAGTCTTTTGCAGTAGAGCGTATCGATCACACTTCTGAGAAAAACCTGCAGCGCTCGGATAGCCCCAAACCTTCTTGGCCCCATACGCCTGAGAAGCTATTTTAAGTGGGATTTTAAAATGTGCATTTTGCATGCCATAACTATTTCCAGAAGTATTTCTGTCTGTTTTTATTTCTCCTAGAATCATTAATTCTGAGTAGACTTGCAGTACACCACTCTTTGATTTATCTATTTTCTCAACTCCTTCTTTCAATACTTTCCTTCTCTCTCCCTTTTTTTTCCACCTCTATGGTATTTTAGGTCATAATAGCTTGTTTGCTGGCGATTGTTAAAGTATGCGGACGTAAAAAAAAGAAGGTGAGCACTAGGGAGGGCTCTTAAGTGGCCGTTATCCTGATTTATTTGGCCTGGGTGTGGAGGCCCTGTTGCACGATAAAATTTCTTCTCACTTCCACAGAACAGAATGGACTTAGAGAGTTATATTTCACAGCGCCTACAGTAAATCAGCCGGAGGACGGCTACAGAGCCACTGCTAAAGCCATTCGCTGTTGTCCCCCCACCACAAGCCCCTTTCGCTCACTGGATCACAGAGGATCCGCCAGCCCACTCTGGGGTCTATCCTTCTGGATGGCATATAATCACTGATCTTCATTTTTTAAGATTTATGAAACCATTATTTATCACATCCTTCCTTGAAAATCGCACATCGATTTCTTTAGGTTCAAAATTAGTTTTTCTTTTGTGTTCGTGTGTGTAACTAATTGCTCATGCCATTGTGCATTACAGCAAAAAAATGAGTTTAATTTGATTCAACAAATTATACCCTTCCCTCCCCTAGCCTGAAATTAGTTCATTCTGTTTCAAATTAAGCAAGCTTTTGAAGATTACTCTCATTTATGGTGCTGGAAATGTATTTTCCGTGTATCTCAGGGGGCTAAACATAATGAATATTTGAAGAGATTATTTTAATTAAAGTCCTTTGAATCTAAATGGGGTCATATCTTATAACTGTTCGCCTGACTGTATCTTCATTAAAAGTGAACGTTTTCACACACACACCGAGAGAAAGAAAGAGAGAGATGGAGAGTTAGGAAGAACTTTAGTGTTCTTTACAGTGGTAAGAGGTGCAAATTGGAGGGAAAATGGCTGAAGGCGAAGGACATTGAGTCAAATGTGCTCCCTCTCCTCAGCAGTCCTGCTAGGCTCAAAAATGAGCCTGGAACCACAGCACTGGCTCATTCTGTGTGTGTGCTGGATTGCTGTGTCAGCAGGCTGATTCTCAGTGTGATGTATTTAGCTTTCATCTCACCTTCTTGAGGTGCTGCAAAAATCTGGGCCTCTCCTTCAGTGTTACTCCCAAGGACAAACATTTCTGGAGTTCTGTGCAAATGTGACTTCTAAAATTAGAACACACATGCATCATTTTAACAGTTTTATTCCAGTGCTATAGGCTAGGTAGAGAAATTGGTAATTATTTATTTTTTTATATGTGGTTTTATATTAGCATGTGTATGTGCCATATACATTTTTGTCATAATTGTACATAATTGTACTTTTTTGTGAAATATTTAGCTTGAAAACTGTGTACTTTTTTTGACTCTTGGTTGGATGTGGTTATTATTATTATTATTATTTTGATTTATTGTGTTTTATTATTGGTGAAAGCCAAACTTTTTTAAGTGTGTTCAGACACATTTTAGGGCCAATTTATGTATCTGATTACATAATGTTAAACTATACATATTTATACAGAATTTACTACTGAAATAATGTACAATGTTTGATTATTATATGGTGCAATATTGCATAGTGTTCACCCAAAAAATAAGGAAAAAATGGTTGATTCATTAAAAAAAATGTAGATATTTAACAAATTGCTGGACATTAATATGATTCCTATACTGTTAGTTTGTTTGAAAACTAAAGCAAAATAGCCCTTAAAAAAACAAAACAAAAAAAAACATTTTCTATATTTGGCAACAAATATTTTCAAAGCCCAGGTATATTTTATTATTAACCATAATTATCATAATTACCATAAGTATATGATATTAGCCATCCTCTAGTTAGTGCACTTTGCACTGAAGAAGGTTGCCGCAAAACAAGGCCAGTATTATGCAGCTCTGCCTGTGCCACTTCTCACTGCATTGGCTAATTGCTAACATATGTGCCTGCCTCTCTCTCTCTCTCTCTCTCTCTCTCTCTCTCTCTCTCTCTCTCCCCTTCTCTCTCTCTCTCTTTCTTTCTCTTTGCCTCTCTCTCTTCCTTTCAGCAGCAGACCGCGGGAGTTCTGGCGCCTGGACTACTGGGAGGATGACCTGAGGAGACGTCGGCGCTTCATCAGGAACCCGTTTGGGTCCACACACTCTGAGGCCACGCTCAAGGCTGCAGCAGAGCATGGTGGGTAATGCATAGTCACATAATATCATGCGCTTACACTCTTTCACACACAAAACACAGCCCATTCTGTAGAGCTGTAATGCTTTAACCCGTGATAACAGGTACACGGCTATAAAAATTAAAGTCACTGTAAAATCTTTATAGTGCAACAATACTCGGTTGAAAAAAAAACATTAAATTACATTCTCTCACTGTCCTGAGGCCTTTGTCTCTCTGATAATATTTTGACAGTAATTTGCTGCTAATTTGTTTATTTACCACGTGCAGTTCCTCTCATTAGCTTGGATATTTAAGTACCTCTAATTGTTCTTAAATTGTCGCTATGTGTTTCTTCCTTCCCATGCATGTCAGCAGCTGGTATTAAAGGTGAGCAAAGCTGTGAAGTTAGTGGAAGAGCTAGTAGCAAAGGTCTTTGTGTTTGTTTAGATGTGTGTGTGTCAGTGTTGGGGATGCTAGTTTAAAACTGTAGCTTGCCAAATTACAAGTTACTCATGATTTAAACAAGTTTACTACTTTTCACTATTGAGTATTGTTGTTGTAGTTTATCTACACTACATGCTACTAATAGAAAATAAATGTCCTAAAATATGCAAGATGTATACATTTTATTTAATTCAGAGCAATATTTCTCTGCTTCACAAACAAGTAGGATTTAAGTTAAATTTGGGCGACAGCATTAAACATATAACACACATCAAACATATGTGTATATTCATACTGTATTTATGACTAAAAACACAGCAATAAGCAGCAGCTTTTCACTAAATATTTTTAGGACTTTTATGTAGAGATTTTCATCAGTGAATCGTTCTACTTCACAGAAATTGTAGGTGCATTGGATGAAATTTTTAATATAAACTATATGACAAAATATTTGTGTACAGGATCTGCATTTTTCTAATTAAATTAAGTAGAAAAATATAAATGTGTAAATAAAATAACGTAATCTGGTTCAAAATTAAACAAATAAAGCAAGTTAATGTAAAACAAGTTATGTAGTGTTTTTTCATGCTGCATTGCTAACATGTATAAAGTAGCTTAGGATAAATTACAGCTTGTTACTGGAAAAGCTATACTGTTTAAATAATGAAAAATCCAGTTAAGTAAGTATCCGTCACTAGTTATAGTTAGTGACTCCTCAGTACTGTGTGCATTCTTCTCGATTCTATTTTAGACAGTATCTACTAGTGAAACTCAATATATAACTTAAGACACCTTACTACACATTGCTGCATGGAAAAACAATAAAGAAAAAAACGTTTTGTTATTTATCATGCAATGTCAAAAAAAATGCTGAATAAGTTTCTGAATTACTCTAGAAAGAGGATATACTTAAGCCAGTTTTATCATGAAAAGATGTAAACTGAAAGATTTCACATGCATGTGTAGGCATAATATTGTAGTAGTTTCCATTTGCTCTAATGCAGAAAAATGAATCAATGCATTTTTAATTATTCACTTGTGTTAGTAGAGAAATTAAACACAAGCCCCTTCAGTTGTTTTCCACGATGACTTGATTTATATGAAATCTGCATAATTTATTACCCAATATTTTTTCTCATTATGTTTTCTTTATTATATAAGTCATCACGTTTGAAAAATGCTTAATGTATTTCATAATGAACATATTGATAAAAGTATAATGAGTTATCCATTCTAGGTTGGTTTTTACCATGTTATTGCAAGTAAACTTGCAGTTATTAAACTCATCAGGGGCTTATATTCCTTCTCCCACACTCATTCAATGTCTTTATGATTGCTTCTGTGTTCAACACATTCTCCTTACATTTAGCAATACAGCAAGTTCATTTTAACCCATTCCTCTTTCTCTTTTTTGATTTGTTATGCTTGAATTGAACTCTTCTTTATCACTTCATGCAGTGCAGTAATGCATACAGCATGTGAGAGTTAAAATGTTTTGCAGACACCTTTGTTTCTGATGAGTTTTTATCCACACTGAGAGATAGCAGGCTTTACAATCAGTGCCATTCAGTACTTGGACTTGAGCAGCTTAACCTATTGCACTCCTCGGAAACAGGGCCATTTCTGAGAAAAAATTTCTCCAATACGTCACTGCTTAGTCCCCCTCAGAATGACACAGGTCCTCAAGACAAACGACCAATGTGACAGAAGTCAATAAGAATGTGATCTAAAAGCAATAAGTGCTCAGAATCCCAGCGTCCTCAGAGACTGATGTGCCGCCCTAATGGTCATAATATGCAGCTGAATGGAGGGCCCTGCGGGGGAACTAGTGATTTCTCTCTTTTTGCTCCATCCTCCACTTTTTCTTCTCTGTATTCTTCCCTTTTTCTTTTGCTAACTTCGGACTTGGTTAAGTTCAAGTGTTCCTTAAGGAACAGTTTGGATCACCTTTGAAATGGAACCTAAAACTTTGAGGCCTTAAAATTCTTTATTATACTCAAATGCTTCCCCACCGACTATCCAGCGCAGGAAATAATCAATTCATCCATAAAGTATTTATGTACATATATTGTCTTCAACTTTACCTAAAAACCTATACAGTATAAACACACACACACACACACACACAAATTATTATGATTCAAGTGCATATTTAATGAATAATTTAGTATTTTAATGAAATATATGATTCTTAACTCATAATAAGATGTGATTATGCAAAGTGAACGAACAACAGAAAGCAGCTAATTGATGCTCATGATGACCCCCTCCTCCACAGAAAGCTTGTGTCTTTTCTGCTGACCCTAAATTTGTTGCGGAAGTGGAATGAAAGTCTTGGCCAAGATCTCAAGTTTTTAAACAGAGCACAAGGGTCATATCTGGCTGTGATTATTCTCATGACATGTGGAAGAGAAAGTCATGAGTGTGTGTGTGTGTGTGTGTGTGTCATTTTCAAAAATCCTGTCCTCGGATTTTGTGCTGTACTTAGAATTTAAATGATAGAAAAAATGTATATACACATTTACATTTGGATGAATAAGGCATGGCAGTTTTTCCCCTCAAATAACAGTGATATCCTGACATTTAAAAGAAACAGCACTTCTTTTTGATGAATACAGAAAGCTTGTTTGCAAATTATTTTTGTTTTCATCACTCAAAATATATCATCACATCAAAACCTCCCCTTTTTGGCATGCACAATTGCGATCATTCATCGCCAGCCAGGAAACAGTGGTCCGATTTACACCCCTAAGGCGGATGGCTGGTAGTTTGGTAAGATATGTATTTATGGCTGGAAAACGCCATCTTTTCTGGGGATTGATTTGGCTAGGTGTGGGCTACGGTGTTGAGCAACTCATAGGAGTGTAAATACCTGAAGACTAATGTCTCTGTTCCTGTGATCAATAAGCACCTCCTGACTTCACTCCTGGCTGCACTTGCGTTAAAAACAAATTTGTTAATTCTGACAATTTAATTGCTTTGCCTCCGTAGTCGCATATAAATGAGCATTTGAACCTGCACGGAAAAAGAAAACAGAGCTTAAAAGTGTAACGCAACTGCATGTATTTACATTAGCATTTGCTGAATGAGGGGAATGAATGAGCTATTTAAGTAAAGCTGATGTATGAATGTAATCTTACAACATGGGTTTTTGACTCGTTTAGGTCACTGATACAGTTGTTCTTCACTACTGTTTTTATTAACACTTTTTTTTTTAGTCTACTTGGTATCCGATGTTTGATTGAATAGCGTTATTTAAGTGGATGTGCAGAATACATCAACACAAATAATTTTAAAGCCAAAAGTAAAAATTCTTAAAAAACCTGTACTTTTTTATATTCATTTTCATGTTTTTTTTTTCTTTATTCTTATACTGAGTTGTTACATTAAAGATGCAACTCACAATTTACTTGCAATTACTAATATATACTAGAGTTTTGTTATTTCGGGTTGCATGAATCCAACATTTATTGCAGTTTGCCATGTATTATATCACAAAACATTGGGAAGAAGTGACTCCAGCTCAGTTAGCTTCAGACACAATAGTAAATAAATAGGAAAGAATATTATTATGGTTGACTTCACAGAAGTAACACCATATTTCTGTCACATCCTTGTGTCCACTCTGTCTGGCATGAGCACACAGGCATGTGGTATGTATTAGGAAGCTGGTAGTAATTTCACTGCTGCTAACTACAAATTCTCTGGGGAGAGTTAATTACAGGAAGACCGTTCTAAATATCAGTGCGCCAGCATACTTTCCATGACAAGAGATTTCTTTGCTCTGCTTTCCTAATGGTTTAGGGCTCTATTTATAAAGAGTTGTCTCAGGGTTTTGCTTCAAGTGCAAATTCAAACCCCCTCAGGTGATGTATCTGGAGAGAGAGAGGGCAGAGGTCACATGGCTCCGCATCCACACGCTTCTGGACTGGACTCTGTGTAGCTCCACTACAGGCCGAAGCAGTCTGATGAGAGACTGCCCCGTCACCTCTTTCTGTTTACATAGATGAAAGATTGCCTTTGTTTCTACTGTAGACCCGTTTTTGCCCCTCACCACTTGGGAATGCAGTGCTCTGTAAATGTTTACAGATTACCATTTTTCTTAAATAATCTATGCGGAACCTCAAGTCATGTACAGTTGAAATCAAACAGGGCCACTCCTGATTTTTGTCAGGGGGAAGCTTGGCATATGGAGTCCAATATATGTTTGTTTCAGTTTAATTGTGATTCAAAAAGCTTTAATGTTAACAAGCAGTTCTGTTATTAGTTATTAGTATAAATATTAGTTTTTAGACTGTAAATCTATAAAAGAAAATTCCATAAACAAGCACATCCTTTGTAGATTAACTAATTGAATCAGAACGTCTATTATGGGACACACACTTTGGCCAGTTCAAAGTGTATGTTTTATTATTTTTGATTATGAGGGAAAACAAGAAAAAGAAAAAGAACCGTGTCCTAAATAACCGTCTGGTTACGATGAAAACTTTGCAAAGTTCGTCTTATTCAATTGGCATTAATTTCTCCGCGGCAATTTAATTTATTTCTCTATTTGCAGTCGTTATGTAAATGAGCTGTTTAAATATTCAAGCTATTAAAATAAAGCAAATGAAAATGTTATAGATCGGATCCAAAAATATAAAAAATAAATTAATAGATCAAATATCGGCGAGTATGGTTTTAATGTGTTGTTTTCATGTTAACTCGACATTTACGACGAAAAAAAAATTATATTAAAGTAGCTTTTAACACGCGTTTATTCACTGTTTAGAATGTTATTATGAAATATCCATTAGCATGCGTCTATAATATAATACCAACCAGCGCATTCATTTATTTTATTATATTTTATTTTATTTAGTTCTTTCATTTTATTTCATTAAGTCAACTTACCCGAGTACAAGTAAACTGACAGTCGCTTAAAGTTTTTGCGCGGTTACGCATGGCTTGAAGGAATGATGTGTTTTGTTTTGTGCAGCTCCAGAGGAGGACGTGCTGAAAGGCAAACAGTCCATCAGGAGTTCAGTACTGGGGAATCAGAACTCAGAGAGTGAGCTGGTCTTGGAGGACGATGACACTCTCTCATCCTTGGAAGAGAAAGATTTGGAGAACCTCACAGGTAAAGAACAGCAGCCTATAGCGACACACCACTACAAACTAGAACGCTCTCATCATCAACGAAATACGCTGTATTTGCATGTTGTACACTGCTCCAGTTATAATAAACTACGCTCTCTACAGTGGACGCGCGCACTGGCAGCTCTGCTGATTATGGCAGCGTTCTAGTTTGTTGCGTTGCGCTCTGGCGGTTTAGATGGCGTGTCACCCCCCTTCTTTTCGGTCGTTAATGAGGGGATCACACCATTATCTGAAGCAGTCCTCTCTCATTAGCGGCCTGTGATCGGGTTAGATTTGAGCGAGGGTTGAACGGCGCTCGAAGGCCCAGAGTCATGACAGGAGTCTGCAGTGAGCTAGTCCTAGTTGTCCTTTAAAACAACTAATAATTAAATTATATTCACTTCACATATACAGATTATATAAATAAAGTTTGAGTAAAATATGCATAAAAATATTTGAAACGTAATGCTTTGTTCCTGACATTTTATTAGCTCAACAACACACTATATTCGAATCTGACGGCCAAAAGCAGAAAATTGTTAATTTTGTTAGAACCTTTGAGTTTCTTCCGAAAAACCACGTTCATACTTAGATTTCATATTTTTCAGTTATGAAGTAAAAATAAAAAATGTCTAAAACAGGAATGTTGTAAGCTTTTAGCAGTGTAGCCTATAATATTAAAGCAGGACGATAAATGCATGAGGAGGATAATTAATTCATTTAACACAATTATATTTATATTAATATTTATATTTTTCCTTAAAAGTGTACAGGTTAATTATCTGCTCAACCGACCATAAATCGGATTTTATTTTACACTTTTATTCTTTTTCATTAACGCGTTTATAAATTCTTGATCTCATTTGGGCAGGCAGTCTGACCTACAATAAAACACAGTCTCTCTCAATAAAGTGCAAGTTATTGTGAAGATTCGCGTCGTTGCGGATCATCCTCTTAGCAAGCTGTTTGATTCAAGTGTAATTGAAACGTGTTCCGGTTTAGCGAGAAAAAAAAAACATGTTATTTCTCAGCCGTATTACATGCTGATGAATTTATCTGATCATTCCATGCGTTTGTGAATTGAAGGGTGCTTGGGGAAATCAAACATGGGCTTGTGGTCGTACTGACTGCAGCGGGAATTTGCAGGCGCATATCCGATGCTTTGCGCATGTAGACAGGCAGAAATTCCCCAGAGCGACCCTTCAACATTGTCATGCTGGCATAAATTAAGATTGATGACAGATTAAACCCAAAGCCCGCAATCAATGCGCGCTGATTGACAGCGGATTTCAGCGCTTTTTGACATCGTTACTATACCGTTTCTATGACAGATGAAGCTCTTAAATATGTCATTGTGCACGGGATAATCCTATTTATGGATTAGTTTAATGAATTTGCTTTTTAAAAATGCGATATATTTTAATTAAATACGTCTTGAATTAATTAAGTAAATTAGTATGTAATGCTTTATTTGTTTACATTCAACAAATCTTAATTATTTCATGGTTTAGTTCCTAAACCATAATAATAAGAAAGCTGTAATATTATGATATAGCATTACTCAATTTACACTTGTAGGATATTTTGTTGTTATTTAGATTACATTAAATTTAATTAAAATTTTATTAAAATAAATTGCATGTAACAAAGTTATAGATTAAGCCTAAATCAATATATTTATAGTGTTTTTATGATTGAGAAATCATTTGAGATCATACTTTTTATCCTCAAATAAATAGATTTACTTTAGAGGCTTTTCCCCCCAAGCTTATTAAAACGAAAGATTTTCTATCAGGAAGTCAATATGTGCCCTTGTTGAGTTTATGTGTTCAAGTAAACACTCTGTACTCCTTTGAAATGGTTTCTATGCCAAGGGCAGTAGAGGGTGGGGGAGGCGCACACACACACACACACACACACACACACACACACACTCACTAACCGCTATGCTCTTCTGTGATCCGTAGGGCCTGTTAACCTGAGCACCAGCGCACAGCTGGTTGCGCCCGCTGTAGTGGTAAAAGGCACGCTGTCTATCACGGCCCTGGAGTTATACTTTGAGGTGGATGAAGAAGACCCAAGTTTTAAGAACATTGATCCCAAGGTAAGAGAGTTTCTCATCCAAAATGACTCCCAACTGTCCCATGAGCTGTGCACACTAAAAGTGAAGTGACTAACCGTAGTATAACCAAGGTCCTTTCATGTGCTTTCACAATACCGGTATGTTTTTATATATATACACAGGGTTTGTGAGTACTGGCTTATTTTGCATGGCCATATCATAACACAAAGACAGCACAGGCTTTGCTGATAAAAAGGTTGCTCTCTTTCCTCATAGCATGTTGCATGTGTTTCAACTGTTCATAACATGTGGGTCAAGGCTATTAAAGTGTAACTTGCCATCACCATTGGCGTGTAGCTGAGGTGTGCCACTGAAAATCCTGACTATTGATTGAAGAGGATGACTTAATTTGTTACATTCTTCTGAATGCTTGATTCACTAGAACTTTTGTTTTGCCTTTGGAAGTACAAAGTATCAACTTTCAGTATTTCCTTAACTGTGAAATTCCTTTTCTGTTTATGTACTTGAAATATCTTGCTTTCAATACAGTTATTTTCCTAAAAGCTAGATTAATAATATTTTGCTGTTTTTACTATAGTAATAGAATTGTGAAGTGAAATGGTTACTTTTGCCAGAATAAAATAGCTATATCAGTATAAGTAGATTATTTATTTGTTTGTTGCAAAACATTGTCAAAGTATTCCTTTCAGTAGGCTTTTTAATTCTAATAGGCTGCTTTTATTTTGGCAATAATTAATAAAACAAAAAAAATATTTTTTTTTTAAACGGGGATTTCCAGAGTAAATTATTAGAATTCTTTACTCCAAAATATAAACCTGTTATTATTCAGTTTAAAAAAAAGTTAAAATGCAAAGTTGTTATTTTAACATTTTATATTTTATGTAATGCTGAATTGGTTTTAATCTGTGAAATTAAGTAGGCCTACTGTTGGTCTGTGTGAGAGATCGTCTGTTTACGTTTTTTTTTAACATTTTATTTCGAAGTGTAAATGGCCTTGGTTGTTTCACTAAAGTGCGATATATTATTGCTATTATTTTTTTTTTTAATATGATAATCTTTATTTTGTTGCTATTGTTTATTTAATAAATATTTTTTGTCATTTACAGCAACAGGCCACGCGTGTTTTCGTTTTCTAAGAGTTAAACTGAATGAGCAGTTCACAAATACACAGTCCTAATGTTACTTTTAGCTATGCTTTTGTTTAAATAGCGAAAACAAATCCCAAAACTATATGCTGTAATTATTTTTGCATCTACCTAATGTATTGTAGCCCCATTAATGCCAGGAATTTTAATTGAGTAATGACAAATGCCAAGTTTAAATCTCATCGTGTCATGATTTTATTACACGTTTCAATTTTTGTTCACATCATGAAAAAAATTGAACTTGGCACGCTACATTTTGTAATTCGCAATTAAAGATCTTGTGCATATATTTAAATAAAATTTTCACTTTGTGAAAACAGTTCAAACAAACAACAAAATCATTACACTTAGTTTAAAATGTACCTTCATTTCTCTCTCCTGCAATGTCCCGTTTGAGCCTTGGCAAAAGCAAATGCTTCATTTTTTTTTTTAAAGTTTTATTTTAATCTTTTATATTCTTGGTTTCATTACTCGGAGAGCACCATGATCACATTCTCTCCACTTTCAGTGTTGTGATCTCGAACGTCCGTTAATATTCACCGACATAAAATGTCCTCCTTTTGCATCTTACAGTTTATCCAAACTTTTAGCGTTGGTAAGGATTTCTCTGGCCAGTCTCCAGGTCTGTTTGGCCGCTGTCTCCAGGGCTGAGTGTGGTTTACCCTGAAACAGGTCTAGATTGGGTAAGAAGTAATGTGGGCACCGGCGGCACTGCAAACAGGAGATGAGCTGCAGCAGAATACCGTTCAGACGGTCGCCGAGGCACGACTCGTCCCAGTCAGTCTCCCGCGGGTGTTTCTCGCACTCGTACAGCAGCAGGGTCTTCATGTGGTAGTTATTGAGCGGCTGTCCAGGCAGCTCGAGGTGCCGGTCGCGGAGAGTCTTTAGAATAGAGAGGCATTTCTTCCTACAGCCCGACATCAGAAGCCTGTTCTCGGCCTCGGCGAACTGCAAGACCCAGGCGTCGCTTTCCGCCGAGCTCTGTTTGCCCGTTAGCGAGTGGCCACTTTGGAGAGCAGGTTAAAACCCTCCGCTTTCACCTCCGCCACCCGGTTCGGCCCGGGCCACGGAATGTGAGGCATGGGCCACTGAGCAGCACTTCTAGGCCAGATGCCCGTGCACTTGAAGGCCGGCGTGATTTGCACCACGTATCTCTCCCGAATGCGCAGTTTCACTTCGCTCGTGTCCGCCACCATCTTAACCACGTCCCGGTAGCTGCATTTATCCACGGCCTGGGCCACCAGCGTCTGGAAGCGGGAGCGGATCTTTCGCGCCGACAGATAACCGGAGGCGGTGATGAACTCCACCCACAAGGACATGCTCCTCTTGCGGCCGTCGCTGAGTTTGAGCACCGCGCAGCCCGGCAGAGAGCCGTCATCCACGAAGTTGAAGACTCCCATCTGGTTCAGGTAAAGCACGACCTCAAACTCGTTGGGTGCGATGACCTCCATACCCTCATAGCGTGCGTCTATCTCGCTCAGGGAGCTGATGAAACGGGGCTCCTGGACCTCCACTTCCTTCAGCACGTCCGACACCACCTTACACACCTCTCGTATGGTCTTGGCGATGGCCGCTTTGCGCGCCTGGCATCTTTCGTTGTAATATTTATTGAGCTGGTAAACCAGCTTTGCTTGCGTTGCAATCATATTGGGGCACAGATCCGGACTGTAGACCGGAGTTTCGCAGTACGCCGATGGATCCAATGCTTACCGGTGAAGCCAGAGGCACAACTCTCAGCAAAGAGAAAAAAAAAATGAAGTGATGAAGTTTGCGCCCACAGCGGATAGACGTCAAGTTTGGACCAGGAAACGGATGGATGCAACGCAGTGCGACTTTTCCAACTCGACTTGAAAAGGTTTTAAGGTTTTAAGTTGTTCTCCGAGCCAGTATCAGCTGCAGGATAAATCTCCGCGCGTTATGTCATCATCTCTCTCACTTGTGTTTGCGCGTGAAAACTGTGCGCCAGTGTGCAGTTGTCCAGACTCAGCAGTAAGTGTTGGAATTGTTTAGTTTATGAATGGTCCTCTAGCTGGAGTGAAAAGGGGACGGGCATCTCTTTCTGGCCAATCAGCGGGTTAGCTGTCAGTGCAGTTGGCCAATCACAGCCTCGGTGCGCTGGAGAGACGCTCTCCTCCTGAACATCCAGCGCTCGAGCCGCGGCGCCTTCAGGTTAGGCTATACAGACGGCATTAAGAGCACATATTTCAGCTATAAGCTTTTACTTTCTTTATCCTACATTGCAACGATTTGACATGTTGGGAGCTTGTTATTTCACTGTATGTACATTTGGTCGTTAAGTAGGATAAGGTGAAAATATACTAAATTTTGATTGCTTATTTGCTAGGTGCGATTTTACTTGCATATTTTTGTTGACACAGAATTAAGCGTAGGCTTTAAGAACTGGCTGCTAATTGTGTTAAACAATATATAATTTTTGCTTCTGTAAGGTTATTGAACGCGCACTGCTAGTGTTGCATTAGTCCACCGCGATTTCATCCTATGCTCAAAAAGCTGGATACTGCTTCAAATCGATAAATTAAGCGTGTGTGTGTGTGCTAATGGTCGCATGGTACTGGCGATGTAGCTTCTGTAATATTGTGATAATGCCTAAAACATAGGCTGATCCTGTTTGGTTGAACTGTTTTCTAATTTTCCAGCCTGTTCGTATTTATAATTGCAACACAATCAAGGGTCTTATAGAGGACAATGTTTACAACTATTGAGTTTTATTTTTTTTTAATTCTCTTATCGTCCATAGTCAGTAAAATCAAGAGCGTAACGAAACGTTTTAGAGACTGATATGTCATTCGGTTTATTCAGTGTTATTGTAATTAGGTGGCAGTGCTCCAGTGAAGATGTGCAACCTGCACGTGTGTTATTTACAGAAGATATTCAGGATTTAACTTATGCATGCACTTAATGTAAAGAAAATAAAATAACGTTTTTTTTTCTTTTAAAACAGAAAGGAAAGAAAATAATAATAAAAAGCGGATAAAATAAAGTTGGGCTTTCATTTTTTTTTCTCCTTGTAGTTAAAGCTGGATTCGTACATTTGCTTTCATATTTCTCAATGAAACAAATGTATTTATTTACTTCGTTGGTTTTTGTTTGTAGTCTTTTAATGAACGTAATTTAGTACTTTTTTCCATTTGTGTGTGTGTGCGTTATCGATTCTTTATTTACTTAACTTAAATTAACGCATTTGCTTTCTGTTCGCTCTCTGCATTCATTGCTTTCATTAAAATAACTTTCATAAATTGTTAAACATTTTGTTTCCATTTTTTCCCCATCGTTGCTCTATTCTCACATGAGTTAGTGGATCTGAGCAGCATCCCATCGGCAGCGTAGCGTGTTAAAATGAATAATTTAGAGAGGAGAGATTGTTTGGCGTGGTAATTGAAGTCTCTTATCAAGCCAGACTTCATGTTGTATGAGTTCAGCTCTCATCACAGTTGTCTTAACGACAGGCTTACGAGAAAGTCTGCAGATATAGCGCTGCGTGGTGTAGGATGCGTAGCGCTAAATGAGGCCATTCAAAGTATTGATCCGTCGCGAGTAGTGAGAAAAACGAATGTCAAGAGTTTGTGTTGTTAAGCCCATCTGAGAGCCCGCGGGGTGTTTTATTTTTCTCTTGAGTAAAACGCTGTTTGTTAGAGGCACGCTGAGCAAATTTTCTTTCGGTAAAGAAACTTCACGGTGTTTTATTTAATTACATAAACATTGTTTTGCCCCTAAACCAAGAGAAACATCACACGCCAGGAGATGATTTTTAATATTATACAGATATGTGATTGGAATGCATTTTACGTAATATTTCGTTTTCATTTATATTAAAAATAGACGATAACTTTGGAATAAAAGAACGTCCAACAGGCAATGTCGCGTCAAATAAGTTCATTGTAGAATGCTACGATAAATTAATCATGTATTGGACTAATATTGTGAATTAGTAACCCGCCTGAAACTTTTTCAAGAAAATATGAATATTTGCTCCCAACATTCCAGCACTGAATATTCATATAGTAAAATATTTAACTTAAGTTAAAATAAGCACACTTTTACCCAGCCTTTTTTATTCTTGATCAGTATTTGGCAGATCACAGTGCTAACTGGACTGAATGACACTCCTGAACTACTTACAGAAATTAATATAGCAGTAAAACACATTACTGTTCCCTTAGATACAGTATTTATGTAGGATAATAATAAATGTTTCTTATTAGAAGTAATAAGGGAAAAAAAGTTTGCAATAATTTGGTGCATCTAACCCTGTCCACAATTCATATTCACCACTTCAAAGTGTTTGAGACCACTTACTTAAGTTAGTTGTTACAAGCTTTAATTAATTTGCAAGATTACAAAAATTAAGCAAATGAGTAATTTAATCCTTTAATCACTGTTATTATTGGATTTAGAAAAGTTTTTATCTTGTCATTTAAAGAAATGTTTAGGCGAGTTAAAAGTATGAAGTTAATTTCAAGGTGATCTTTATCAGATAGGTACTGTCTAAAGAAAAGAAGCAATTGTTATTTTAAAGTTCATTAATCTGTGTTTTGCATGTGTAAGCAGTGAATTTATTTCCATAATCTGCAAAAATAGAAGAGTTAGGAGTATGTATGTATGTATTTATTTATTGTTTTGGAGGGGTGGGAGAGTTACATTTTATTTGCAAATATGTAGAACCAAAAGCGTTTGCTTGCTTAACTGTAAAACGCCCAAATGTGCAGTATGCAGTCTGACACATTAAAGAATCACAAGGATTAGTGACTACAATGAACAATTTCAAATCTCAAAACAACTGACAAACTCAGCATGTGTCTTGAAATTAATGCATTAATGCAAATGCATAATATCTTGAAAATAAAGTGACATCCATCTTGTTTCACTTTTTCGTTTTTATTTTACAAGCATTTATAGCATCTTCAACATGACATATTTAGTACAGTTAGCTGATATTATGTCCATTCACAAATTGAAAATTTGATTAAGGCTTATTATGTTTCTTTAATTTTTAATTATTAGTCTTAATTTTTAATCAAACAAATTAATGTTTATTAAATCTCTAACAAAATCTTAACATAAATATCATTAAATAGTTCCACACTTATCCTTTTTATGAGTATTTTTTAGCTTTCTTTCTTTTCTTTGAATTGTTTTAAAGGCAGACTTTGAATCGCTGACATCTCAGCAAGTGGTAGAATTTCTTTGATTCTTCTAACATTAATGTGCCAGAGGGTGTTCTTGAACCTAATGATACACTTAGCAGAACTGAATAGAACCGTTTAAATAAGCTCCAACAAATGCTTTTGGGCTCTTTTCTCCCCCTTTATCTCTTTTTTTGAAAACATTCCGTATTATCTGGAGACCAAAAGAGCTTTCGTCTTAGTGAGCAGACTGAACGAGAAGATGAGAGAGGCATGGTAGTGTGGAGCCACTCCTCTTTGATCTGATGACTCCACTCTGATCCTCTCTACAACACTGGACAGTGTCTGATAAGACTCTCTCTCTTTCTCATTCCTTGTGTCTCTACGTCTTGAAGAGTCTAACGTGATTTCCAGGTCATCTGACCTAGTTAAAAAAGAGCCAGATAGTGTTGGCTGATCAAAGAAAAAAGAAAAACAGTGATCCGGGTAATTTCAAGGGCACCTTCAAAACTAAGACAAGCTCTTTCCCACAAAGCACATATTTAAGGGCATATTTAAACAAGAAAAAATATGAAAAATGTTGAGGTGGCAGATACGTTTCCATCATGCTTTTTCAACTTTACTGTCAGTTGCTCTCTGTTGGAAATGCATGGTTTTGTACCCTATTGTGTTTTACTGTATCTATTTATTGATTAGAAGTTTTAAGGTCTTATTTAAATGTCTGGTATATCTCTAAAGATGAAATATCCTTGTGCCATAAAGCGTAAAGACATCGTTGGTGAATCAAAACACGACTATAGTGTCCTCCAGGCTCGTTTAGGAGGAGAGATAAAAAAAAAAAAAAGAAAAGAAAAAAATGTGCAGCAGTTTTTCTTCCGTCTCAGCTGAAGTTAGCATGTTTTGCTCTTTCATGTCAATGATAAGAGGGGGAGAATGTCAGTTACAGATGCTTTTAGCCTGTAGTCTTTTCCTACCCCACAAAGGAAACGTGAGAGGCAGCAGGCAAAAAAGGCACACCGTCTTACCCACGTTTTATACACACACACACACAGACACAGACGGCCCCAGCTGCATTTGCCCCTAGGAGACGGCCCCAAACAAGTCAACCAGTGGTACTAATTGCTTGGCAGGCCTTTCCGCATCTGCCAGGGAGATCTGGTGAGGTCATGGAGCAGATGGGTGTCTCCCTGTGTCCCTCACATTCACCGTCTGCATTTGATCTGTTTTAGGATTTTCCTGATCAGTCACTCTACTGTGTTGTACTCATGATTCTCTGCTGCTCTCGGTGTTATGTATTGTTGTGCTGCTCTGAAACATTTTGACATTTAGAGTTAATCATTACGGTAACCCTCCAAGCTAAATTTACACCATTGTTTTTTTTCCGAACAAAATTTATTTGGAAAAAGTGTTCATCACACAAGCTCTACAGTGAAACAGTGATAAATGTTTACTGCACAGCTTTGTTGTCACATAGCCTCATTGTGTCATTTAGGTGCATCTTGGAAATGGCAGTTATTTTGCACTTATAATTCATAGTTATAATTCAGTTTTGTGTAAAAAATGTCTTAATTATCAAATAAAAAGTCAAAAAGAGAGATTGGGGCTCTATGTTATTTTAGATATATATTTTTATAGATATATTGCCATATATTTACACCTGTGTGATCTAAAGCAGTTCATATGCACTAAAATCACCTTGACACTACTTGGTTTGATATTTTGTTTTATAGTACAATGCAGTGTTGAATGCTCGCAGTTGACTTTATTTGATTAACAAAAAAATCCTTATTTTATATTGTTTACTCCTTGACTTTTATAAACATCTTCCCAGTTTTGTCCACTGCTTTTCCATTCAGGCAGTGTCTTTTGAAGGACAAGCTCTGTTCACACCTAATTGGGTAGGAGGAGAGGAGGGAAGGTGGGAGGGATGTTATGCAGGGAAAGTATTGTTACGCTTGTCCTACAAACATCCTGGAGTGGCTCGACACTCTGCACACACACACACACTCACATGGGGTCTCACACCCTTTTCATTCGGTTGCTACAGACGACCTTCAACTGCTGCTGATCAGTGTCAGGTTGTCCAAAGATTTTATTGATTTTTCAGTTAGGCATAAGTAGTTTGTGCAGAGGTAAATGGCCAACTACAGCAGCTCTGTCACTATCAATGAGCTGGAGGAGAGCGGCCGTGACTGTTGCTCATATCAGCATTTGCACACTGTGTCCTGCATGAGTCGATAAATTGATGAGTCATACAGTGTGTTGAATGATGAAGGGATCTCTCTCTCTTTATACTTTATATCCTTCTACGCAGTGGGGATCAAAAGTCTGTGACCACTTTGAAAATCTGGGATTCACTATCCAATTTAAACCTGGAAATAAAAACTGAAAAACTGAAAGCAAAGCTGTTGTGACATTAAAGGGTCATGAACTGCCTTTTTTATTATTTTGTACTGTTCTCTGGGGGCCACTTATAATGTTACTATTTTTACATCAAAAAACATTGTAATTTAGAAGTTTTAGGCAATTTTCTGTCCTGTTTTGACCCCCTCATCAGAACAGTCTGTTTGAATAGGCGTGGCGGATTGTAGACTCGAAAGTAAACGCCCACTGCTATGATTGGCTAACAGTTGTGAATGTTTGACAGCCTACATCCTTTATTGATAGACGCTGATTTAGGTTAAAAACGCATAAATGCACAGTACATATCAAATGATTTGTAATAACAGACAAAGCAGTAGTGACCACGTAATAAAAACAGTTTCTCACATTTGTGTGGTGCAACATTACTATCGGATCCAATATAGTCAGCACAGCATCGTCTTTTAGTTTTAGTCTTTCTGAAAATCCTGCATCGAATTGTGCCTTGTTTGTAAACAAATCAGCGGTAAAATGAAGTGAACAAAGGACCAAGTTCTTACCGACGCAGTCTGGCACTTCATAAAAATAAAGTTCATCCACTCTTTCCTACAATGAAATCTCTCTCGTACCTTTGTAATACACTGATAACCCCCAAAAGGAGGTGAAGATGAGAAAGTCATCAGTATACTAACATATACAGAAGGTGCACACATGAAACTGAAATAATGCAATAAACATTAATTTAACAACATTAGATGTAACATACAACCCTAATGCACACAACTGTTAAGAAAAAACTAAGAAGAAACATAGTTATTTCAATGAAAAAACATCAAATGTGAAATGTAACGTAGGGAATTCTGAGAATGTCAGTTTACGGTTATTCACTGTAAATTATACGTTCTTTTTCACTTCCAAAAACTGTATACTTCCGTAAAATTACATGTAATGTCCAATGCAGTTTTTCACCGTATATAGTAGGCGAATTTACTGTTAACCAATAAATAGGTTTTTACTGTAGCATTTTTACAGTCATTTTTTACAGTGTAATGTTGGGATCAGAAAGAAGGCAATGCAAAGATTGTGTTTTTCCACATCTTGGCACTGTATGGTGTCTTGTTGTCTTCGGAGCCATCTTTATTGTTTGATTTCTGCATAGATCTAAGTTTACAGCTCTCATTATTTACACTACATGTGCGAATCTGTGGGCGGGACTAAACAGACAGTGATGTAGAAGCAGGCGTTGATCTTCTACAGAGGCGATGTTTAGCCACACTATTACGTCATAAAGTGGCACATTCCACAACCTGTCGTTTTGGCAGACTGCCTTCAGTATAAGCTGATTTTAGACTAACGAGAAAGTTTTAAGCTCTGAAACTTACAGGATGTTTTTTATAGTACAATGACCTCATATGTCAAAGGATCACGGGAATTTTGATTTCTCAGTTCATGACCCTTTTAAATGTGTGAGAAATATTTGTTATCGCAGACTTATGGAGTCCATGTAAGCTTGATTGTTAAAACAAAACTTTCTGAAACTCGTGTCAATCAGTATATTATTGCAATTATTCCACTAATATATTTTGTTATGGGGAAAAAAATGTTTAAATTTGGAAAAATTAAGCTGAAGTTTTAGGACAGTCTCTGGAAAACATTAAAGATTCTGCATTACTTGAGATTATATCATTATGAAATATACTGGCCTTATTCTCTTCTCTCCCACTTCAGTGGTTTTTGTTCGCCGTTTTCAAAAGACTGAAATCATATTTGAATGTGTTTCTAATTTGTGTCCACATTAAGTATACTTTCAACAACTTCATGTTCTCATTAGACCTTATAAATAATAGTTCATGCAAGATGTAATGAGTTAGAAAATGGCATGCATCAAGTATAAAAGAAAATACTTTAGTGAAAAAAATGCTAAAAAATAAATGAGTACATAAAAAAGTCAGAAAAGTTAGATAATCAATTAGAAATATTTTTGAAATATTTTGATTGATTGAAGAGTATTGATTGTTGGCTTGTTAAGTATAAGCACATTACTAGAAGAGATTATGATTATGATTATGATGGTAAATGAACATGAGGTAATAATTCTTATTTCAGATCACTGGAAAAATTTACCATACAGTAATGTGGATATTGTTATGACAAGAATGAAATTTGTTACATTTGTGATGTTTCTATTTGTGCAAAAAAGAGATTGACCACCACTCAAAGCACATCTGTACAAATCTGGAATATTTTGTGGCATTAGTAGAATAAAAGTCCAAGAATAAAATAGTTCCAAGGACTATCCCTAACCCACTGCAGATTAACGAAAAACAAAGTTTTGAATCACAACACAATAAATAACTAAAGAATTGCAGTATTACCATTTCATGACCCAGATGTTGCTAAGTCCACTAATAGTGAGCTAAACAGACACCACTGTTTCCTGTCCCATTCTGTGGCACTGATACCTCCCAGCTTCACTGAGGTTACTCCTGAGATGAAGTCATCTGGTATGAAGCAGGTCACTGGTCCTGTCTACTGATACAGCAATGATAATTGAATGCTGAGAGCAGGGAAGAAACAGATTTGTTACAGAAGCGCCTCAAAGTCAAGGAGAGCTGCCCTCATGCTTCCAACTTGTATTCTTCATTGAATTTATTGTCTGTTTCTATTGTGGCCTTCTTTCCCCAGTGGCATTTTTATGATCTGGGACAGACATCATTCTAAAGAGATGTTTCAGAGAGATGTATTGTGCTACTCTAGAGCTACTGGTGAAGGTCAGGAACAGTTTTACATTGATGTAATGACTGTGTTCTGCAGAAGATGCTTTGGTCTGTGTTTGGGATTTGACTCTTTCAGTTGAAGGGATCTTCTGGATGTATTAACTTCTAGATGTATTAATAGACTCTGTGGCATGTTGTCAATTTCCACAGAGAAAAAAAATGTTAATATTCATTCCTCGGTTTGTAAAAAAAACAAACAAACAAACAAAAAATGTGTGGGAAGACATGCACTTGCAGTGAAAGCCATTATATGGTTGCTACTTTGTACATATCTTAAAGAGAACTAATGGGTAATCATGGATCCTCTGAAGTGGTGGAAAAATTTTTACTCGTCTTAGAGTCATAAGCAATGGACAAAATATTTATTTTTTCTTTTGCAACTTTATAAATGTCTTTAGCGTGAATTCACCTTAAATGTACGGTAGCGACGTTCACAATGTTACAAAAGGTTTCAATTTGAAACAAATACTGTTTTTTTTTTACTTTCTATTCATCAAAGAATCCTGAAAATCTACTATGGTTTACACAAAAAAATAGACTAGCACAATTGTGTGTGTGTATGTGTGTGTGTATATATATATATATATATATATATATATATATATTACTGTATGTTGAAAACAGCTGAGTAGAATTTTTTCAGAAGAACAGCATTTATCTGAAATAGAAATCTTTTGTAACATTATAAATGTCATATATATATATTACATCAGAAATAATAACTTTTCAAAATATTACTATTTCAAAATCCTATTAATGTGGCCCTAGTGAGCATAAGAGACTTCTTTCAAAAACATTTCAACAATCTTACAAACCCTGAACTTTTGAACTGTAGTGTGTGTGTATATTTCAAGTTAGAGTTAAATTAATCAAAATAGATTTGAGAACCGACTTGTGACCATAGACTTGATTTAGGTCTGGTCTTGAAAGTCTTTAGATGTGGCACTTGACCAAAGACTTGAGACTTGATATGGATACTTTGTCAGAGACTTGTATTCTTTAGCTATCACAAGTCATGTGTTGAATTAGACTTGAAATATACAAATACATGACCCAACCAAAAGCATAGACTGCCTTAGAGTACCAGGAGATTAACTGAGCACAAGTACCGGGTTATACCCGGATTGGGTATATCATACAATAGGAGCCCATTATCAGTAGTCCCTTTTCGCCAGACAGAAGGTGGGTTTCCTGCACCTGAGTCTGGCTGCTCCATCTTCCTCTGCCGACAGGGTGAACGTTTGGGTCCTCCCAGTCCCCTGATTGATCTGCTCTCCATCATTTACTCAGCAGAGCAGTCACTGACACACGTCACGGCATATGCTGCTAGCCAGATGGATGAGACTCTTCATGGATGCCAGAGTGAGTGTGTTTGTCTGAGATTAGACGCACACCTTTGTCCTCTCCTACCGCTGAATTGTATTAATATTATGATTAAATTGTTCTTTCATTTTTGTTTGTTTGCTACTGTCCCTAACTATGATATACCTGTCTATGTTTACAATAAATCAATTTAATCAATAAATCAGTTTTTTTTTTGAAGATCCAGAACTCTCAAATTCCCTTCTTGCCGCCTCAGTCTTGGTTAATGACGCATCCAGTCTGGTTGAAATGGCATCTCCATGGGGACCCAATAAGGCCGGTCGCCCATGACAGAGTCTTTTAGGTGACAATTCGATCAAGCGTCATCTGATCCACTTTACCAGCAGTGTAAATGAGTCTGTATTACAGTGCTCTGCACCAATAAGATGGCACTTTAAAGTTAAAGACAAAGGTCAAATAATCTAGTTGTAGGCTTCTTGGCTTGGCCTTTACAGATCTGTTTTCCTGAGTAATGAGGAAATTCTCTGCAACTTTCTATTTTTCCACGGAGGAGTGAATGGATTGACATGGAACAGCCAAGTTGTCTCCAAGAGTGCACTTATACCTCTTTTTGACCAAAATGGTGCTGGTGCCAGTGTTTGGTTTCCACATTTAATGACAATGTTAAATGCCAACGTGGTAGTTCGTGGGACTGTGTAATCATTCCAGAAATAATACATGGCATGTCACATTGTTTGTGTTCCATTTCCACAATTTTTTCCCAAGTTTTATTTGATTTCTTATTCTGTCTCCCCATAGACAATTATTTTTTTTCTCTTGCGAGTTTTCTTGTACCTCAGTGAATGCGTTTGTTAGTAGACATTTGTATGTTTTCAGTGCTATCAGTCAGGGAAAATATTTCATCGCAATTAATTGCATGACTTTTCAGAGTTAATCACAATTAATCACAGATTGTAAAGGTGCTAATATTTGACTCTATATAAATTCAATTTTCCTGTCAAAATGCATTTAGATCTTTGTCGGGTACTGAAAAAAAGAAGTAAGTTAGTAATATTTTCCAAACAAAGCCACAGCATAAAGGTAAAATACTATAAATGTTTAGAACTCACATGGAACTGGATGAAATGTCAGAATTTAATGTCAAAATGTGTTAACAAATGTGTTAACTTTCTATTAAATAAAATTTGATGTAATCAGCCAGTTTTGAGGCCCAGAACTGTTCAAAGTCTAGCAACCCAGGAATCAGCACCGAAACCATTTTGCTGATGTGTAGCCTCCTTGTTTAGGTATGTAACGTGGTTGAAATGCATGAAAGTTCAGCAAGTCTTTCTTCAGAAGCATCAGAAGTCTTCTCTGGAGAGGTCTCACAGCAAACAATCACATCCACAGAAATGAGCAACTTATTTACAGATACTTAGAAATCATCTATCCCAACATTAACCCCTGCCTGCACTTTTCCCCTGTAATGGGCTTCCCTGTTTACCTGCTTAAAGACACAGTCATAAGAAACATAATCCAGCTTCTGTCACCTTTCAGTCCCTTAAACCCCCAGAGGATCCCTCCTTTTCAATCCATGAAAAAACTAAAGTCCCCCCTTTAGGCACCCTAAAAGGGGGTTCACATATTTTACCCTCTACCCCACCTTCCTCCTCCAAATCCAATTAGGCCTGGGACAATAGAAGGATTAGGGGGACTTCACTTCTCTGCCATCCTGCCTTAGACACAGCAAGGAACGGCGTGACAACGGACTGGAGTGAAAGTGGTGGGCGATGCGACGGGATCTAAACCTGGCCTGGCTGTTTCTCCTCCGTATGAATGCTTTGGACTTCGGAGAAGGACTGAACCACAGGGAAGGCTGTCCACATGATTTTCTCCATGCTTCTCAGAGGTGTTCAGGATGTTAGTTCACAAACAGAGCTTTTGCAGTAGACCATCAGTCGTATGGATTCTCACAAATATTCCCAGTTTGTTCCCTAAAATGATTCTACAATTAATTTAAGTGTTTTAGCAGAGCCCATCATCAACGACTCTTCAACACAGCTGATCTTTCTCACTTGTTGCTTTGATCCTCAGTACCAGATCAAAACAGTCGATTTGTGAATGTCTGCCAAATTTCACGCTCCTCTTCTTCTCACTTATGTCACCTTTATCCTGTCTTTCTTCTGTCCAGCTAGGCTGCCCTCCTTTGCCCTGGGGTTAAAGCGCTTTAAATCTCCTAGGATGGAAAAAGTCTTTGAATTGTGATGTCAGTCAGAGAAGGAGGAGGGATTCAGTCCCTCTCCTCTTGATCATACTTCCTCAAAATATACCATATCATCTAGCATATCTATCTTCCAGATCCCTTCGTTTGTTGTTATCCAACCATTTTGTTTTAAAGGAGACAAAATCCTAATATGAATTTGACACATTGGCCTGATTACAAATATGCACTTGAACCTAATACACCCGTTTTGCCATTTGAAGCGATTCAG
Organism: Tor tambroides; assembly: GCA_021397915.2. Classification (NCBI taxonomy): domain Eukaryota; kingdom Metazoa; phylum Chordata; class Actinopteri; order Cypriniformes; family Cyprinidae; genus Tor; species Tor tambroides. The sequence goes on along the minus strand of JAFVLL020028756.1, from coordinate 133,069 downwards.
TATTTCAGCCATTAAGACTCTGAAACAGCCCTACTGTATATTTATTAGCTGAAAGCACCCTCATTTGTCTATTTAAACCATTAAATGGGTGTTAACTTTCACCTTACTGGAGTCCCTACAGTGCGTTTTGTGTGTCCTTCCCATCACCCCCCACAAGCCTCTACATAAAGGCCAAATGTTTAATGAGTAAGTGCACTAAAGGACTCACTTCTCCTCCAATTAACCCCATAGCTCTTGACATTTTTCTAAATCCACACAAGATTTCCTCTCTCTCTTTCTCTCTCTCTCTTAGCAAGTTAAAAGGCTAACCTGTTGGCAAACAGAGTGGTGAGGAACAAAGCAAGTTCTAATCCCCATTGTACTATGTTCAGCCTGAATACTTAAAGAACTGAACACTTCAGCTATCGTGCATATAAATGTGCATATATTTGCTAAAATGCTCTGTGCTTTTCCTCTCAGCTGACTGCTAATGTTTGTTTTACTGGTTTATAGTTTGTTTTTGTTATCCCTTGAGCAGATTTACACGTTGTTACACGTCAAGGACATTTTAATCGGTTGATATTGTCCGTTTGCTCTTACTTCTCTTGGGGCTTTATGTAAAAGGATCAAATGGAATTTATACGCTCTCTGTGGAATATTTTGATATTGCACTCTGATTTTACAATGTTTTGAAGATAACAACAGAAGCTAATCTTCTGATATATTATTATTGTTTATTGGGAAACTTGTGAGCAGCTTGATTTGTTTTATGCTTTTAATGGGAGGTCATGCTTGTACAGTCCCATGATTCTCAGCACTCATCATAGTGGCACATTCTTGTACTCTTTAATCACGTGCATCTAACCTCCATATGCCTTGACTTTTTTAAACTTTATTACAGTAGGTCTTTCCAAACATTTTGTCTTCAAGTACAAGCCTGAAAACAAGACTGAATTCATTTGCTTTTTGACACTTTCCTCGATCAGGCTGAAAAAGAAAATCCAGTTTAATTGTAGACTAGTGGTGGAAGCTTATATGTGCTGCGAACCTTTGGAATAAAAAAATGTTGCACCTGTAAAAGATGCAATTAGCAACAAACAAAAAGTTTGTTTCGTAACAGCAATATGTATTTAGATATGAAGTGAATTGGAGCTATATTCTTACTGGCACAAAACAATCAATCTCAAAAAGTTTGTAATCAATAAGATTTGTTGTTGAAGAAATAACATTTTTAAATCAAAGATGCATTAAATTTATCAAAAGTGACAATTAAGACATTTATAATGTTAAAAATGATTTATTTTTCAAATAAATGTTGTTCTTTTGAACTTTCTGTTCATCTGTTCATCAAAAAAGTGTTACACGCTCCGCAAAACATTAAGCAGCACAAACGTTTTCACACTGATAATAATAAAAAAAATGCAACAAATCAGCATATTAGAATGATTTGTGGAGGATCTTGTGGCACTAAGTAGTGCAAAGACTGCTGAAAATTCAGCTTTGCCATCACAGGAATCAATAAAACTTTAAAATATATTAAAATTGATTTTTTTTTTTCAATTCTAATACTATTTTACATTATTACTATTTTACTGTATTTTTGATCAAATAAATGCAGCATTGGTGAGCATAAGAGACTTCTTTCAAAAACAAAAAATCTTAATGAAACATTTCAATGATAGGGTAATACCATTGAATCAGTGAATGAGTCAATAACCGTTTTCAACTAAATTGATAAAATAATCTTCATAATATGTTTTAAAGATTCAGTCTTTCACATTGTCCATTTAACTTGAAGTGTTAAAGTTTCCCACAACCTCAAAACCACAAAAATCTTGTATTTTATCTATAAGTGACAGATTCAGCATCTGTTATTCATGTTTTAAACAACAACCAAGAGATAAAAAAAATAGTTTAAAATGAAAGGCATTGAAATGTTAGAGAGCAAAATAAAATACTAGGAACCTCAAAAAGCACTTTCCAACATCTGAATATTTTTATTTTTTTGTGTGTGTAAAATTTCTCACAAAGCAGAACAAAACAATACAATATGTTCTTCTGAGTCAGAGAGAGAACTTGTTTGTGCTGAGTAAGTGAATAAACTTATCTGTGACCAAAAAATTTTGAGTGTTACAGTTGCCTTCGGTCTCTCATACAAGTGATTTTCTATTTCTCTCAGAATATGATTGTGTTCCATAACTAATGTAAGCTTGATGGTATATGTCTACGTGTGTGCATGCACACGCTAGCTTGTTATTTACATGGCCAGATGCGTTAGTAACAGCAGTCCCTCTCTAATATCTCCTCCCTTTTATTCCCATGAATTCTATCAAGTTTTCCAGTATTGCATCTCCAGTGCGCTTGGCTCTGAATGTTGATGTTGATGGATCACCCACTTCCTCCTCCTCATTAATTTCATCACCTTATCGCCCGGGCCACTACATTTGACCAAAAGGTAATAATAAATGTCCCATCCACAATCTTTAACACACTCAGCCAGGCGGAAACACTTAATAACAGCATACAAATTGAACTTCAGTCACCTCATTTTGCTCCGCAGATGCATAGGCACATTAAAAACCAGCATTTGAGAGTGTGTATACACTCTCTCTCTCTCTCACACCATGTCTTTTCATGCCATCGGTTGCCAAGCTTCAAATTGAGCGTTATAATACTCGTTTATTACACATTTTATAAGCGAGGATGGGGATTCTATCAGCGGCAGGAGAGCCGTTTCCTTTTCCTGGCTGCGAACGCTCTTATCACCGCTCAAACACAAGTGCACACTTTGCCCAACAGAGACTGCTATTCAGAGACTCATTTATCTTTCTGAGAGAGCACTGGATAGTTCACTCGCTCTCTGTCTCACACTTGCTATCTCTTGCTTTTTTTCTCTCCCGCTAACCCCCCTTTCCCTTCTTTTTTGGCTTGGGGTGGGGGGGGCATTTTCAATTAGATTTCATTCAATTCTGTCAGAGACGGAGCACATGCTCTCGAGCGGTGGTCCCTGGTGTGTGTGTCGCTTGGAGGATGTTGTTTGCGCACACAGGGTCCTTTGGCAGAGGACAGAGTGTGTGTTTGAGAGATGTGTCCCTCTTCATCTCAGACTCGTTTCAGCGGCTGACAGAGACAAATGACAGCACTCAGAAATGACTTGCTGCCTCTCGATCCTAACAGGTTGAGCGGTTTGAAATGACACACACATTCGTACACACTCCCATTTCAGCTTCAACCTTTTGTTGTCAGTTGGGCGTCAGCGTCGTGGCCTTGAAATTAAGCTTTTTTTTGTTTTTAGGTATTTTGGCACAAATGAAAGAACATTTCATTTAGAACAAGAATTGACAAAATGAAACAAACATTGTTTATATCTGTAAAAAAGACTTTAAAAGCAGCTATAAATGTTTATTTTTTTTCTTCTTCATCATAGACAAAGCTGTGATATGATGTGATAAACAGCAAGTTTGCATCTCCTTTTCCATTTACATTGCTTGACCATGAAAAAAAGTTGCTGTTTGGATTTCTGTTATGGATTGGATTGGATCATTATTGCAGTGATTAATATGTTTCTGGCATGTTATATGTTTGGCAACAAATCTTTTAACCCTAACTGGAGCAGTGTCTAGCTTTTCATTTCTTAAAAAACCATGTCAGAAGATGTAAGCCATAGTATATTCCAGGATGACAATACCAGTATTCACTGTGCTCAAATATTGAAAGTGATTAAGAGAGCGTGAGAAATCATTTTCACACATAGGCCTCCTTAACCCCAATTAAAAGTCTTTGGGACTTTACAGAGTGGTTTGACTCTCCTATTGTCAATACAAGATTTCGGCCAAAAATCTGTGAAACTCTTGATGAAAATAAATTTTGTGATGTTGCATAGGGTTGTTGAAACAATGGCCTGACGAATGCACACTGTAATCAAAATTTTAGAAATATCCGCAAGTAACAGGTTTTTGGGCAAAAATCAAGAGAATGTATAGAGTTCATTGCAAGGCTAGTAGTATGTGAGGTATATAAAATAAGATATTAGACACACAACAGAGTGTCATATCCATCTACAGCATGTCAAGCCAAGGCACTGCATCATTCTTTTATTCCTTAGGGTTTGAGTAGACAGGAGCCAGATAAAGTGTGAACTATTGAAGTAGTTCTGCTATAGAGATGGAATGAACCACAGGTTAAAGGTCGTCTTTTTAGTCAGCAAGATTTTAAGGTCTGAATTTCATCTCCAGATGCTCCTTTCAGATGACTGTCATCCTAAAGAAATGAGCAATGAGTGACTTTTTAAAAAAAAAATTTATTAATAGTTCTTGTTTGTCCATTCTGATAGTGATGCACAAATGTTGGATATTTGATAGTTACACTCATTTAGTTTATTTCTCATTTTTGATTACTACTGCCATTATCGAGCAAAAGATTATGGTAAAGATTGAACCTTTAAGATCAGTATTTGCTATTGGATCCAAATTTAGTTTCTTTTAAACAAAATTGTATACATTTTTAATATTGCTCATACACTACCATTTAAATTTCTGGACTTGCCCTAGTGAAAAAGTAATACAATTAAAATACATTTATTTCATACTAAGTATAGTTCAAATCTGTTAACATATTTGCTGACATATAGCTCAAGACTTACTGATATAGTAGTAGTAGTAGTAGTAGTAGTAGTAGTAGACCTTTATTGTCACTAGTCACAAGTACCAGTGAAATTAGCCATCAACCTGTCCATACATACACAACATACATACAATATGACAAGGGGATAGACAGGACAGGAAGACAGAGAATTGGAAAAAAATACAGCATAACATGAGGAAGGGGAGGAGAAAAAAATAATCCCCAGACTATGCTCCTTTGGGAGTACAGTGTGAGAACAGAAAAAACACCTCAGCAACAAAAGCACATAATCAATACAGCATAGACACATGACTTTGCAACAGGGGAGGTAATCCAGCTCCGGCAAGCAGCCATCCGGTCCTGCAGCCATTCTCGGCGCTGGTCACAGACCCGCTTGTCAGACTGGCGGTACAAAGCGGCGAAGGCGAGGGATCGGGGGTGGGGAGGTGAATGCATATCTGTATATATGTGCGTATGTGTGTGTGTATGTATGTAAGAGTTTGTGTATTTGTAGGCCTGGAGAGCCGCCACGCTGGCATTCGAATCAAGTTGCCACAGTCCGCAGATTGTAATAGCGACACAGCAAATTGCCATGGAGATAGCCTTGATCAGGACCCAGACAGAGTCAGCAATCATCAGGTGTCTGTGGAAGGGGAGAGGAACAAGAGCGTCTCGCTGCAGTGCTCTTCCCGGGGGTTGTTTTTCCCAACAGCGGCCTTGGCCGAGGCCAGTGCTGGTTGAGGGGAGCCGAAGAAGATAAGATTGCGATTGTTTGGTCTTGGGGCGAGTAGCCGCATTCCAATTTCACGGCTACTCTCTTTGTCCATTCTGGTCTCCAAATCCCTCAATTTTCCTTTGCAAAGCAGTGAGCTTCTCCGTGATGGAATCCATATTGCGGTTAATAGTCTCAGTCTCAGTGCTGACCGCTCTGCCCACTGCTTCAATCATGACAGGCAGCCTTGTGAGGCTCTGGACAGCTGTTCCTGTTTTCTGAATTCTTCGATAACCCAGGACAAAGCCTAATCCAATCAGCAAAGACCTGTTATCATGGTTCCAAATAGGTAGATCTTCAATGTCCTCCACGGAAAGTTCCGGCAGGACAGTCAGGTTCCCCCGAACCCAAAAATGGTGTCAATTGCGTTGAGAGACCAGTTGATCAAATCCATGATTTTCAGTTTGGAGAGCAGTGCAGAGAGAGTCTCAAGTATTAGACAATAAACGAGACGATACGAGAGAGCAAGCAGGGAAGGTAAGGGGGAGGAGAGGGAGAAAAAATGCGTCCGCCTTCGTTGAGAGCCAAAGAGAGAATAATTAATAAAAAATAATAATTAAACTTTATTTGGAGTACTACTTGTGCACTGTGTACATTTATTAATATTAAACCTAAATGTGTTTTAGTGTCACTATTGATGAGGATGATCTTTGAATAATATTTAAAGTGTACCTGAAGTATACTTAAAATAGTTCCACTTTAGCACAATCAAATATACTTCAGTATATATTTAGTTACATCCACACAGTATATCTTTTAGCACTACATCCACACAATTAAAGTGCATTACGTACAAAATTAGTTATTCCAATACTGCAGACTTCAAGTATACAGGTTTAGTATACTAAAAGTACAATTGCAGTGAATTTTTATTAAGTACATACGTAAATATGTAAATGTATTTGTAGTATATTTAGCATAAAATAAATATATTTCAGATACATTTTAGTATATTTATTTTTTACCAGGGTGGTGCTGATATGGTGTTCAACATTTCTTATTATTATCAGTGTTGAAAACAGTTGTGCTGCTTAATATTTTTGTGGAAAACATGAAACATATTTTAAAATGATTTTAAAAGGATTTGATGAGTAGAAAGTTCAAAGAAACAGCATTTATTTGAAATAGAAGTCTTTGCAGTCACTTTGAATTCCTTGCTGAAAGAAGGTATTCATTTCTTTCAGAATAATACATGAATTAATAATTATAAAAAAAAAACCAAACATAACTAGCTCAAAACTTTTGAATTGGAGTGTATTATTGACCTTATTATGCTAGAATTTTAGCACTGGCGCGTCCCTACTTGAGGGTGGGCTCTTTTGACTTGGGCCTCTAAACAACAGCTTAGCAATCACCCATAAAACCCATGCTTAACAGTTTATATTTACATTGACTCTCTTACTCCTTTCATTTAGAATGGCAGGTAATGATCTGATAGTGAAGTGTGTCGTGTTGAGTGGTGCGTGGGTGGGTGGGAGGACGGGGGACTCTCTCAGCATTAACACTGCTTACATGAGGTTAATTTCATTACCAGTCAATGGCAGCTGCTAATACACAATTCAAACAGACAGATCCTTCAGATGAAGTTCCGCGATTCCACTTGGGTAAGAAAGGATTTCATCTTTACGACCCAATCCGTGATCGCTCAGCTATACTAAACTCCTCCATACTCAAACTTCTCCATGATACCTTGGTTGGGTAGCGCATCGGATATCACATTAATGGTTGGGTTTCCATACCAACAGCCTGACAGAGGGGAGATGAGGAAGATAAATAGGAGAGCAGGGCCGTCTCACATGCCGCTTGTCAGGGAGCTTGCGGTGGCGAGCGGCAACGTTACCGTGGTGGAGGAACAGCCTTAATCCACATTTAATTGAACTCTGGAGACTTTGAAGTGAGTCTGCAGAGCAGACAGGAGCAGTGACATTGCTCTGAGCGCACAGCACAGCTGCTGCCCTCGTCTTCTATCCTCTTCTCTTTCTCTCTGTCTCTCATTAATGAGTACGTATCAGCGTTAGCCTTGGTACTAGAAGATCTAAGTGTCTGAATAACTCAGACACTTAGATCTGCTCAGATCAGGTGTGGTGGTCTTTTTCTCCTCTTCTGAATTAACAACCAATCAGTAAATATGCTAAATTAGAAATGTTAGAAAACAGTGAGCATATGGAGGACAAGTCTTAAGATAAGACTTGAGTGTTTGTCACAGCTGAGCATCTGTAGATGCAAAATGATGCTGTCCATCATTTTCTAGGATCATGGAATCCTGCCATTGTTGGAAGCCCAATTTGGTTGCTTCTACCAAAGGACAGACAAATTTGCAACAAATTTTTTGTAGAGTTTCACATCAGCAATAAAAAACATGAAGTGTATTATCCTTCCTTTTCTTAAAAAGAAGCTTTTTTTTTTGTTAACTATGCGCCATTATATGGTTAGTTGCATTTATTTATTTGTTTGTTTGATTAACATAAATAAATGTATCAAATATTATAATGATTAACCTAGTAAAATTTAATATATTTAAAATACATTTATTTCATACTAAGTATAGTCCAAATCTATCAGCATATTAACTGACATATCGAAACGTACTGATATAATTAAACTTTATTTAGAGTATACTTATGCACAATGCACATTTCTTAATATTATGCCTAAAATGTGTTTTAATGTCACTATTGATAAGGATCATATGATCTTTCAATAAAATCAATCTTTAAATGCAAGATATTTAAAGTGTACCTGAAGTATACTTGCAACAGTTCCACTTTAACACAATCAGATATACTTCAGTATGTCTTTAGTTGGACTTCAGCACTACTTCCGCACAATTAAAGTGCATTAGTACTAGTGTTGGGCGATATGCTCATTTTTCATATTGTCCTATCGTCAGCCTGTGAGATCGACGATACACAATGTTATCGTACTGATTTATTTAATTATTTATTTACTTAGTTTCATTGGAAAGTGAACCACCTCCAGTGTCAGGCTAAAAGCAGCCTAATGCTTTTAATATGACTGAATTTGTGTTTAACATGATAACAAATTAATAGAAACATCGTAAGTTACTAATTATAATGCTTACATTTCCTCAGTTATTCAAAAAGCAGCTAACAGTTACAGAAAACGAGCAAAGAACATTACATTACCAAAGAACATCATCACAAGCTCAGTCTAGTGCGAGTTTATGCACTTTAAAAACACTCCCGTTAAAATCAGTGAATCTACACTGAATGATGAATAAATCTCATATAGCCTACTTACATCGCGCGTACATCTGCACATTGTTTATGAAGAGAGAATTTGCGAGTCAGAATTCAGTCAGCGCGCGCTGAACAACGGAACTCCGCTGTTTCAACGATGACTCATCTGAACGTCTCTGATTGGCCATTGCATTCATAAGCTCAACATAATCCTGTGTGATTGGTTATAACACGCAATACTGTAAAAACACGGAAAAAGAAATATAATGCAACAAATAAGCCCTAATATTAATTAGATAGCATTACTAACCTAATAAAAATAATAATAATAATTATTATTATTAATATTAATAATAATAATAATAATAAAGATAATCATCTTGCTATCGTCAAAGGCATCAGCCACAAGCGATATGTCTGACTATCGTCGATACACGATACTATCGTCTGTCGGCACAAACCTAATAAGTACAAAATTATTTGTTCCAATTTAGCTGACTTTAAGTATACCTGTTTAGTATATTAAAAGTACAACTGCAGGGCATTTTTATTAAGTACATAAATATGTAAATATATTTGTAGTATGTATTTCAAGTAAATTTGAAATAGGGTAATAATCTTATAATTTGTAAAATTAAATTTGATATATTTGTATTTATCATTTATCTTTTCCCTGCTATCTGACATATCTTTGAGAAACATCTCTAGCTTACTCCCTTCGTTCCCAATTAAATGGCAAATTAATAACTTTTAGAGATGAATTCCAGTGTCTCTTATCCCAGTAATCTGCAGCATTTTTAAATTGAATGTGTATGAAAACTCTTTTGTATAAAACCATATATATAAAAACTGCTTTTTTCTAGCATTTTGTTTTCAGCATTTCTTGTGTTTTATGAACAATAAAAATGTGATGGTTGTGCACATGATAAAACCACGTTTTGCTCACACCAACTTGAAGGGCAAATATTGATAGATTTCCAGTTCTCTTGGTACTGATTACCTTTTAGTGAACTGTGGCCTTCCTGCACCTCTTCAGTGTGTGTCTGAATGGGGCTCATTTTAGCGCTTAAAGCATCTCTTTTTCATGAGGACTGATCAATAATACACATTAATCCTGCTCTGCGACCCTGGGCATGAGCTATGGGTGATAAATGAACTAAAACCTTCCCTCTGCCCTGCTGCGTTCTCATTCATATCCCCTTCATTTTTACATTTCCCTTTGATCAATTTTTCTATGTCTCTCCTGTACAGATTTTGGCCTACACAGAGGGTCTGCATGGGAAATGGCAGTTCACAGAGATCAGAGCAGTTTTCTCTCGCCGCTATCTGCTACAGAATACAGCGCTGGAGGTCTTCATGGCCAACAGAAGTAAGCTCTGATCCATAGCTGTTCTGTAATATCTTAAAGGGGGTCATAGCATGAGGCATCAAAATGAATTTTTTGAGGAGATCGTCATACTATAGAAAACAGGCTGGGAACCATTTTTTGATCTATTGAGAAAAAAGCCCTTTACTAATATTAAGTCAGCCTTAGAGGGAAATAATAATAAATAATATATAGTAAATTATATTTTAATTAAAATTTTGAAATGACAGTTCAACAAAAATTTAGCTTGTTTTATTCACACACAGTGAATGATGTGTGTTAAATTGTGTTTTCTCCTTACAGCGGCAGTCATGTTCAACTTCCCAGATGCGGCTACAGTGAAAAAGGTGGTGCACTGTCTCCCCAGAGTTGGAGTCGGCACGAATTTCGGCCTTCCTCAGACCAGGCATGTTCGCTGTTTCATGTATACCATTCATTTACAGTAGTAAACATTCCTTTTCTCTCCTATTTGAAATCCATAATACATGCAGAAAGCTATACACTAGCATTCCCATTACTCTCAATGAGACTTGCACAACTTTTGCAGAACCTCCAGAAGTATGTGATTTGCTATCTTTCTGTCATCTTTGCTCATGGTCACTCAGTTGTGCACTTGAAATTTGTTAGCTAGGCATTCACTTCTACATTTGCGGACTTCCGTTAAATATGTTCTGGCCTAACACTGCTTGTTTGTATGTGTTAATGTGTGTATGGTGTCAGGGGTGTCTGTAACACTGCCTAATTACCTTCACACAAACACAATTCACATCATTTATTTATCTCCCCAACTGAGAAATAAATACAGGGGCGAGAGCAGAGCCTGCAGGGCAGACTGGAAACACAGGAAACACACTCACTGCTGCTGTTGTAGTTCAGCCAAAGAAAAGATGATTTAGACAAGTTAAATTCCATCAATATCCTTCTAAATCAGTGTTCTTATTAAAAGTAAACATTCATTGCAATTAAATAACTAAAATAACAATGTGGGTAACAGAATATAGTGAATATTGATCCCACAGAGGTCTCTGGATGTCTCCTCCTGGCAATGAAAGAATGTGTGACATGATTGCAGTGGTACTGACCATTACAGACAGCCCTCTCATGCCATGAATTCACTTATGCCCTTCTGCTGACATTTGTGTGGCATTTCCCCTGCGTTGTTACTGTGTTGCCTCTGTGTTAAGAGGGGCAAAGGGCACTGGAAACTTCAGAGAGGCCTAATGACTATAATCACACTGGGTGACAGTGATGAATTCTCTAATTTCACTTTGTTTTAATTGGATGGAGAGTCATTTGTTTTAGTGTCCACATATTTGCTTGCACTGTGCATGTTCATTTAACAGGTTCCCACATTACCCATGAGGCAATTGTGTGTCTGTGTTCTTGTCTGGATTTGGATGTAGGTTATATTCTGAATTATAGAAGAGTTCCTGTCACTGAATTTGACTGGCTGAGTGGTATTTTGTAAAATAGTACCGGAATGTTTCACTGCTTGTATCAGTCTTCTTGTCTGTGTTTGCTTCACAGAATTTGACTTTTGGCTTCTTATATAAGTGTTTCATTGGAGCACAAACAAACAAAATAGCTTATCATATTGTGTCTGTTTTATTTAAACAGATGTTGTATTGAAGCATTTTGCATTTTGAAATGCACAGCCTTAGGTATTCTTCCATTTAGAGGTCTTTTGTTGATACATTTCCGGCAGTGTTTGTTAAGTCCTGAATTTTCGTAATGCATGAACAAAGCCAAAGGATTTAAGCCTTTTTCATAACATATGAGCACAGATGATGTTACGGTGCTCTGAAAGTAAATTAACAATGTTTGAGGCAATCACAGAATTATGAGGAAACTGTGATGTCAAATTGGACAAATGCTGAAACTAAAGAGCTATTTTCTCTCTGAGTGCTAAAGCAATTAATCAAAAGATTACTGAAACACTTAGAAATTCTCTTACTATTTCACTGAATTTTCATCAGATTTACTGCAATTTATCTGTGACTTCTGCCATAATCTGTACAATGTTTTTCTGAGCATACATGTTTCTTAATTTAAAAAATATTCTGAAAACAAAAAGTGCTTATATTTGAAATTGCACATTAAATAGCATATTATAAACCAAATGAACAGCAAAAACATGCACATTTCAGGATACTCTTTGAATTTCTGAATGTGGTTTGTATTTTTCTGACAGACGGATTTCTCTGGCCAGTCCAAAACAGCTCTACAAGGCCTCCAACATGACCCAGCGCTGGCAAAGACGAGAGATCTCCAACTTTGAGTACCTCATGTTCCTCAACACCATATCTGGTAAAAGCCAATGATACCTGAGCACTGAATGTACAGATAAATCTAATAAATGAATAACTCTTTGCCCTAACAACTCTGTGTGACACAACAAGCGACAAAATTTACGAGTTCTGCCCACACTGAAACCACATTGAACTAAAGCACTGCGACTGGAATCTTGTTACATTTGGCTAGGACATACGGTAGTGTTAGACAACTAACGAAGTTTAGAAAGTTATTTGAACTTATACTAAAAGGATCACATCTTTGAAACTAAAAAATAACAGTTGTCTTCTGCTCCCTAGTCACTGTTTCTTCAGTAACTGTAGTTTCTGTGTTTTCTTTGTTCAAGACTCTTCGTAATTACATTGAACATGATGATGAAGTAAAGTCATGATAATGGTAATAAGACTTGAAGAAATGTGTGAGGAGTCTCGACCCTGCTTGTGTTTCAGGCCGTACATATAACGATCTGAACCAGTATCCTGTGTTCCCCTGGGTAATCACCAACTACGACAGCGAAGATCTTGACCTCACTCTGCCCAGCAACTACAGAGATCTGTCCAAGGTAAACACAAACAAAGTCAACGGCCTGAACCTCAAAGAACTCCTGTAGTTTGAGACTGAAGGGCATGTCTGGAGAGAAGTTTTGAAAACACGAATACATGGGAGTATTTGTGTGAAAACCCCAGCTTTAATGATGAGGCTGAGCCTGATAGACAGATGTAGCCATCTAGAGAGGGAGGGAATGACCGCTGCTCTAGACCCATCGCTGTGAGTCTGACCGTACATGTAGTACAGCACTTGCGGCCGCGTGCACGTCACCTCATGCCAGGCACCCTCAACCGCAGACAAGTCAGATAATGGGCCCGTGTCTCTCCTCCTCCCCTCTCCCCCTCAATCAACCCCTCAGAAGCCCCCTACATCCAGCTTTCACCTCCTCCCCCATTCCCGTTAGCCAGCCAGGCTCCCTAAGGAGCTAATTAATGAGCATAGTAGTACTTCAACTAACCACACAGACAGACTGACACAGCTCACTGCTGGGAACACCAGACCTGCCTTTGTCTCTTTCAGTCTCTCGCTCAATACATAGGTATCTTAAATTGTATCACACCATTTGAAGGCAGTTCAGAAGGATTTTTCTTATCTATTTTCTTTTGAAAACAGAGCTTTAGGTGGCGTGAAATCATATTAGTGGCCTGTCCAGTCAATGCGTATACTGATAAGCAGTGTGGCCAGTAATTGATATAATGCTGATATACAGTAAATACACTTCATTTCAATGGCAGCAAATGAGATGTACAGTACACCACTGTTCAAAAGTTTGGGGTCAGCAAGAGAAGTTTCTGTGAGAAGTTTTGTGAAATATTATTACAATTTAATTTCTTTTCCATTTTATGTTATACTAAAATATAATGTATTCTTGTGATGGCAAAGCTGCATATTTAGAAACTCAAAAAACATTGTATTGTGAAAACCATGATACATTTTTTTTTTTATGGATTCTTTAATGTGCAAAGGAACTGGATTTATTTGGAAAAAAAATATCTCGAAACATTACATTTGTCTTTACTGTCACTTTTGATCAATTTAATGCATCCTTGCTCAATAGAAGTACTAATTTAATTAAAAAAAAAGGAACTGGTTGTTGACTAAAAAAAAAAAAAAGGCTAATTGCAATAATCTCAAAATGGCCGGATATCAGTCAATATATTTTTCTTTTACTACAGAGTATACAGTATGCAATGAATATACAGTACTAGTTTTAACCCAGTATTGTTTTTTTTGTTTTTTTGGCTAGTAAACAGTATATAACACTAGGGAAAATTCTTCTGTCGCAATGTAATAGTGCAGCATTTAAAATATTTTTTATTCATATTGTGTCTTAGCATTTGTTTTAAATACTTAAGAATTCTCTATTTGAAAACTTTGTCCAGTTCCAGGTTGAAATTATTTTGTATCACTGAGGATCAGTCTGTACTCAGACTTATAATTATATATTAAACATGGATATTCAATATGTAAACATACATATAAGATTATAAGACATATTAGATATTGTCTTACATTATAGTATAGCATATTTCAACACTGCCAATTTGCAGCTGAATTTTCCCCGTAATCCATATTAGAGCTTTGCAAACAAGGCTTGTGCTCTCCTAAATCAGGACTCAGACTCAAACACTTGAGGCCAGTGGATTGAAGTTGTTCTCCTGGTTGATCATTCTGTAGTCCTGATACCATGGTCTGTAATTGCAATCGATTGTTGTGTAGCGATTTTACCCCTGAACTACTAATAGCTGTTTCACTGAAGTGACAGTGATTAACCAGGATTAGTCAGAAGGAAGATCATGCTAGTTGAGTTATTCCGTCCAATCCGTCTAGTCCTAATGATGATGGTTATTTCCATTTTATTTAAATGTGGCTCACTTATGTTTGTATCCCAAAACTGGTGTTTTGAAGAGCTCCTTCCTCAGTCTAGACCTGATAAATATTTTATGTCAAGGAGCTGGGGGGCACTCCTCCAAAAGAATGCTTTTTACTCACATTGCACCATTTGGGTAATTGAGTTGCAGGACAAAAGTTGTGTTTTAAAACGCCTCCACCCTTAAACTCCACTTTAAAAGTGCTTGTGAAAGCTTGCCAGTCACTGCCTCAAAAATGACCATCAATTTCATGTAATGGTGGCCAATGGAGGGAGGACAGAGGTTTACTTTTAGAGCTCAGATGATCGAACGAATGTCCACTCTGACCCAAAATGGCAGAATAAATCAGTTCTAAGAGGCAGGAAAACAAAGGGCTGAGAGATAATGGAAGATGAATTCCTGTGCAAAAAGAACCATGAGGTTTCAGAAGTCTCCCTTACTGTCTTCAGACTGAGATCAAAGCTCACATATTGCTTTCCAGTGCAGATTCATATGCATGATGCTATCTGTATCTACTGCATTGCCTTGAGCAAAGAAATGACTCTGTGTTTTACCAATTCAGGTTCAGCAAACAGCATGTTTCTTTCAGGTATGGAGTAATTTAGGTGGTAACATTTTAGTATAGGGTGCAGTTCTCACTATTAACTAGTTCCTTATTAGCATGCCTATTATTACCATATTGGCTGTTTATTAGTACTTATAAAGCACATATTCTGCATGGCCATATTCTACATTCTTAATCCTAAACTTAAAAACTACCTTACTAACTATTAATAAGCAGCAAATTAGGAGATCAGTGAGGCAAAAGTCGTAGTTAGTGGTTTGTTAATAGCGAGAATTGGACCTTAAAATAAAGTGTGACCATTTAGGTTAATATATATATATATATATATATATGATATAATTGGAATATTTTCAGTATTATCTAGTTGACAGTATAAAATGAACCAACTTTGTGAATATACAGTACATCAAAACATTGTTTTAGTGTACTTTTTATTTGACAATTAACTTAAGTTCTTAAAGACCATCTAAAGCAGTGGTCACCAACCTTTTTAAGCCCAAGATCCCTGACCTCGGCCTTTATGAATATGAAAGACAAGATCTGCCTATTTAAGAATTGATAGAAGAAGACAGCCCAGACTGTGCTTCCAATTTGAGGCCTTTTATTTAGTATTTTAATTAGCGATGCAGCGATCATTGCTGATTCAGTTTCAGGTTGTTGTTTTTTTATTCTAGCAAATTGGCAGATACTGATACTGGATGCTGATTTATTTATTTTTTTAAGCAAATTTACTTGTTGGTTATTTGCTCTATAACAAGCAATATAAATATCTATGCTATATAAAATATTCTGCATGAAACAAAAACAGAGGACGGACTGATTGAGACCACTGATCTATAATAGAATCATTATAAATAGATCAGTGATTGAGACGCAAATTCACTCTCTGACTGCAGGTGGCGCTTATGGAATGACCACAATATGGCATTTCCTTGGTTACCACTGTAAACAAAGCAGAGCTGCACTTATAAATGCTACTTTATATGGAGGTAGTAGAGGAAAATGGCATTGCCATCTAAACTTTTCTCAAGGAAGTCAGTTCCCTCCAGTGATATATTAATATAACCCCACACCCCCAATTCAATATTTATATTTCTTCGACCATCATGAACAGTGAGCAGCTCTGCCCGCTACAGTATTTTCTCCTCTTTGCGTCCATATTCAGCGTCTCTGACCTTTGTCAACATCCCGTTTACATACTCAGGAGTGACATATTTTTCTTTATCACTGTCCCACTAGCTCCCAAAAATAACAGACAAATGAGTACAAAAATGGAGAAATGTAATGTATTTTTGTACTTATTTTACTGTTACTTTTGGGATCTACTGGGACAGTGATAAAGATCTACCAGTTGATCGCGATCGAGGGGTTGGCGACCACTGATCTAAAGGGAATTTTTTCATGATTTGCGAGTATGAGAGCAATAAGGAAAAATTTAATAACGTCTCTGATTTAAACCTCAACAGCAGCACAGTTCTATGCATCGATTTGTTTCAGGCTGTTCAAAGAATCGGTTCAAAACTCATATTTACCAAGTCTTTAAACTTGAGTGTTTCATCGTTCAAAAATATTCACAGATGTTGTGGCATGAGTCATAATGTTATAGTAAAAATTACAGATACTAATCAATTAAAGAAAAAATCTATAAGAAATGCAATGTGTGTATATATATATATATATATATATATATATATATATCAAAGACAAAAAAGGATTATATGTGTGTGTATATATATATATATATATATATATATATATATATATATATATATGTGTATATATATGGGTCAAAGACAAAAAATGGTTTAAGCATAAAAACAATAAGTGTAATATTGCTTTAGATTGTTGTTGTTTTTCCCCCAAGAAATGTAAAAAGTTTTCCGTTTAATTTAATTGCAATTTTGTTTTTGTTTTCCTGTGTAAAAAATAAATAATGTACATTTTTCCCTGATTTAAAGAAGACACCCACTGAAATGTCATTCAGTGTAACAATCGTGTCAGGCGTATTTACAACAAAAATCAATTTATGACGTATTAAAAGACTAATTACTTTCACCCCAAATGCTAATTAGTTGTAATTTTACTTTTTTTTTTATTTTCCACTGTCCTAGGTTTTGCACATTTGTCAGTAAGAATTTTTTACTCATTTAAAACACATTAAAATTTAATATGCTCCCTTATTCTTTTATATATTTTAATATGTACAAGTCAGAATAAGCATGTTGTTTGAATTTTTACATAAATATTGTGTTACACTGAATGACAATGTAACATTATTTCAACCAAATTTTGACATTTTATTCTCCAAAAACTTATTTGAAACCTTAAAATTAGACACTTTACATACATTTAATGCTTTCTATGGACATAAAACCACTTTTGTAAATTTCTTTTGATGCGGACATCTTAACGTCTTTGACCCATATATATATATATATATATATATATATATATATATATTTCTTTTTTTTTTTCTTTTCTCAGCTGTTAGTGGCAGACAGTTATCATTCCCCCAGTAATACTTGAAATAAATATACACAGAGACACGTACTGTTGTAGCCAACACACAGCTTGCAGCATATCTCTTTATTTATTTATAATTTGTTCAGCCCTGTTCTGTTCTTTGCAATGGCTTCCGCCCACTAGGTTAAAAGACAACAGTCCTATACACCATCCTACATCACCCTCGCCTTTGTTTCTCTCTCTTTCCATCCCTCCCTCCCTCAAACTCTCTCTCGAGTTTTGACAGCCTTGCCTTTATGTTCAGTCAAGCTTTCAAGCCTTAGGGAGAAACAGAGGCCGAGCGAGAGCAGCCACCCCTTCTTCTGCAGCGAACAACAGCAAATCTCAACAATCTTTATTACAACTGCTTTATTCATGCTGTTGACACAGGCAATATCAGTGTATGACCAGTGGACCATGACAACACCGTCTCGCCTGTGAAGGCCATCTGAACCTTGTATATGCTGTGTCTTTCCTCTTTTTGTCCTTAACCCCTCCCGCTCTCTCTTGCCGTCTGCGTATGCCACATCCCAGCGCTGCTTTGATAGAAGCAGGCCATGTGGGACCTTTTACACAGTGAGGTGAAATTGCCATAGACGCCGTGTCACATGGACTGTCTTCCTTACGGGCAGAGGAATGTGCTTCTTGAATTTATGTTCCTTTTGTCTCATCGTTATGACCCCGCTGGCTTTCTTATCATAAACTCTAACCTCTTCGTGACATCTGGTGCAGCCAGAAATATCACTACAGCCAGAAAGAGCAAAACTGACACAACTGAGCGAGCCACTTTACAAATATGTTTTCGCTTCTTATATGTCTCAGTGGACACAAGCATATTGATCAGTTGTTTCTTTTCATTCTTTTGTATCTTTTAAACTATTTCATTTAATTTTTATTGATTTGCTGTAGCTTTTCTTCATCATTCACTTCCTAAATTATATTGTCATTAAGGAACTGCCCTTTCTTAGTTAAATTAATTTTACAAAAGACTAACAGGATGGAATTTGAGGACACAGCAGAAAAATATACAGTGATGGCCAAAATTATTAGAACACTAGTATTTTCACCAGCTAAAAAATGGTTTAAGTCAGTTATTTCTATCTTTTGCTGTAGTGTGTCAGTAGGAAATATTAGTTTACACTTCCAAACATTCATTTTATCATTAATTGTAACAAACCAGTGAGATTTTTGTTTGCACAAGGAGTCTGACAACAGCCAGTGCTACACAGAGATCATCCAGTCTGTCTGGAATGACATGAAGAAACAGAACAAACTGAGACAGACTAAATCCAGAAGAACTGTGGCAATGTCTCCAAGATGCTTCAAGAGACCTACATGCAAAGCTACCTGAAAAACTATGCGCAAGTGCACCTAAGGCAAAAGCTGTTTTAAACGCGAAGGATGGTCACACCAAATGTTAATTAAATTTAGTTAATAGCAGTTAATTGATAAAGAAAATCTATTTATGACATTATTTTTGACAGCATCTTCATTTTACAGCATTTTTGCACAAAATGCTGTAAAATGCCTAATACTTTTAACAGTACTGTAGCTTTGCAGGTAGGTTTCTTGAAGCATCTTGGAGACAAACTGATATTTCCTACTGACACACTACAGCAAAGGATAGAAATGATTTAAAACCATTTTTAGCTTGTGAAAATACTAGTGTTCTAATAATGTTGGCCACCACTGTAAGTTGAAAGGTGTGAAAAGGAAAAAAAAGAGGAAATAACTCAAATATTATTTAATAAATTGTCTAGTTAGAAGTTAGAAGTGGAGGCATACAGCAAATGGCAAAAATCTCTCTTGTTTACTTAAAGTTGCAATGTAACGGAAGTAGCAGCAGATTTTCTTCCATATAATGATGTTCTGTACATCCAAATGTAACAGATTATAGAAAAGGAAAAATGTAAGTTTCTAATTATTGGTTGTTCATTGGATGGAGGCAGATCTGAATGTGAGCTTTCAGTCAATTGTAAGAAAAGGGTGGAGTTTAAGTATAGACTAAATCAATTAATCTATCAATTAACCGGAAGATCGAGTTATGAAGTTTGATTAAAAATTACGAGCTCAAAAACAGTTAAAAAGAAACATGTAGGAATGAATCATTAAGATCAATAAGATGCATTTAGAAAATAGGATGAATTTCCATTTCAGACTGACTTTAATTGCAATATTGTCATAAAAGAAAGCTAAACAATATGATTTCCGTTGTGACTTTAATATTTTATCCAGTATATTAAGAAACATATGAGGGAGACATCTTATACTAATGAAGTGACAGATAAAATAAAAGACCTCCTGGCTAAGGCATGGTATAATATTTGTACATTAACAAAGATAACACAAAATGTATTGACCTGTTCTCCTCCCTCGCTGTGAGGTAGTTAATGGCATATTGATTCGCCCTGCATCACATCATTTACACCCTTTCAGCTGAGCACTAGATACACATTCACACCTTCTATAATGCAGTGGTTCCCAACCACGTTCCTAGAGCCCCCCAACACTGCACATTTTGCATCTCTCCTTTGTCTGACACACCCAATTCAGGTCTTGGAGTCTCTACTAATGAGCTCATGATCTGAATTTGATTAAAGAGACACAGAAACAATCCAATGTTGGGGTGTAGTATTTAGTCATGTAGCATAGTGGATTAGTTCTTATAGTAATATATCACATTGCACCCCTTTTGCTTTCAATGCAAAAAAACTACCAATTTACATCTAATTCAGAGCTTAAATTAAGTCACTGTCTAGTCAAGCACACTTTCTGCATTTAAAGAGTCGATTCCGGTGCCTAGATTGCAGTGCTGAATGCAAATTGCATCCAGCAGAGAATTTTTGGGCGTGTTTGTGGTTTGTATAATTCCTTTCACGATTCGTGTGCAAATAAACAAAGCTATCAGGCGCAATTCATAAATTCCCCCCTCAGAAACCCTGAATTTTGAGTAGCACAGTGAAGTGCTGATACTCATAGCTACTGGCAGTCTGTTCAGATTTGCAGTCTAATTAAAAACATTGGGGCAGCTCATTTATTTGAGCCGTCACTAGAGAAATATTCAGCAGTGCTGCCAGAGCGTATTAGGGTCGGTGGTGTGCGTTCACTCCATCACACTGCGCTGTGGTACGGGGATAACCCTGATGAACGACACTGTCACGAGACCCTATTGTACTGGAGCGCCTCCGACTGTAATTTACTGCCGTAAACAACATGAGGGGCTCGCACGAACACACACTCATATACATGCACACAAATTTACACATCCACATAGAAACACACTCACACACACACACTGAGCTATGACAGAGATGTTTTTTATCCTGCTCTCCCTTTTCTTTCTTTAATGAGGGTCCTGTTATTACCGCAATCAATCAGTTAAATCGCACAATGTTTAATTCAGTGTGTGTTCTCACCGTAGTTGCCACAAGAGAGCAGACCGTGTGTCATTGTCAGCCCAGGGCTGCATTCCAGTTTATACACACACACACACACACACACACACACACACACAGAACACATTCAGCATAAGTCTATTACATTTCAGTGACAATTATACAAGCTTTAGTGATTTACAATCAAATGTTGATTAAACAGCGGCCCTTTTTAAATCCCAATTAAATCCAAGATGTGGTTTAATCACGATTATATTAGAATTAGTGGAATATAATTAACCTCTATTTTGAAATGAGCCCCACAGCCCTTTGGCCTTCTTGCACGGTGTTAAATATCACATTAATGCAGGCACACGTAGACACATAAGCACAGTGGAGCATTAAAAGATACAATCGGTGGTTTCATGCACATATTGTCCTAGCACCATTGTAATCAATAGAAAAGCAGCTGAGGACCCTCATTACACAGCTATGATATGAGGGAGATGGAGATGGTCGATCTGTCCTGCCAACTCTCATTTCAAGGAACTCCATCATTCCATTACTATTGATCATACTAAGATATGAGAGACAGACAGTGAGAAAGAGCTGCAGTTCAAGAGTAATAAAGACTCAGCAGGGTAATAACAATACATATAAATGAGCATTTAAATAATGACCTGCTTCCATACGCTGGGTTTCTTCAGGTCAATGAAGAATTAAAGCAGCTAATCAATGATTCTGATAAAACCCAATGAAGGACAGAGTATTAGCCATATATATGAACTTCCCTGCCTTAAATTCAGTATACCATTTACTGTTAATGTTTAACACGGTTATGAATGTACAAATATAAATAACCATAAGTAAGATTTTTATTTCATTCATTAAGGATTCATTAATTTGACCAAAAATGACAGTAAAGTAAAGGTATAATGTCATTCACTCAATCTTGACAAAAAGTATCACTGTTCCAAAATATTAAGCAGCACAACTGTTTTCATCATTGATGATAATAATGTTTCTTGAGCACTAAATGAGCATATTAGAATGATTTCTGGAGGATAGTGTGATACTGACTTTTTGTTTTTAGGTTTGCTATCACAGGAATATGTTACATTTTAAAACATATTAAAATAGAAAACATTATTTTAAATTGTAATACAATTTCAGAATATTACAGTTTTCTTACAGAATCCTAAAAATCTTAAAGACCCCAAACATATGAACAGTAGTGCAAATGAACAATTATTTTGTTCAATCAACTACATAAACTGTAAGGTTTTATTTTTTTATTCACAGATACAGAAAACAGACTGTTGAATGTAACTCACTAAAAATAACAGTCTGTAACTGATTAAACTTAACAGCTGCACTGCATTATTTTTTAAATAAATAATTAACATTAATAAATTATTACTTTTCCCAGATTTAACACCTGTGGTCTTTATTCTGACATCTGACTTAATAATTTATTGCTTTGGTTCTTTAAAATTTATGCTTTATTAATGCAGTTTTATGCTTATTCCAATAATGTTGTCCTTTCTCACTACAGCCTGTTGGTGCACTCAACCCAAAGAGGGCTGCATTCTTCTCTGAACGTTTTGAATCATGGGAGGATGAGCAGGTGCCCAAATTCCACTATGGCACACACTATTCCACCTCCAGCTTTACTCAGATGTGGCTTCTCAGGATTGTAAGTTGCACGTGAACACACAAGTTTCACACTGTAACAAACTGCACATTTTTAAAATCTTTTTATAGCATCAGTCACACAAAAAAGAAAAGCATGTCAGTGCCGTTTGTCAGTGCATTGTTTCCTTTAACATTTGTTTTTTCATAGTCTGTTTATGTAGGACAAATAAACGGGACATGATCATAATTGTCCAAATGATTTGCCACTTTTAAAGGGTTTTAAAACACAGCAGCTCTGTGCTCTTTATGCTGCGGCAAAATGCTACACATTCATCATGTGATCTGTTGTGAAACACATTGCAACTAATTGTTGTTTATAATTGGGCATGTGTGCGTGCTCAGTCAGGTTGATTTATTGTTATATTGAAATGTAGGCCTTATCTGCATACTAACAAACACACAACACATCGCTCATCTTCCCTTCATCCTTTGTGTTCTAATATCTGCAGAGAACAAAGACGTGACACTCTGGAGGAAAAATACTTTATAAGCTTGATAACAGTATTTTGAGGAAGCATAGTTTTGTTCAATATAAGCAGTTCTGTGTTAGTTTACAGTTATAAAGTCCCATGGACCTCGCGAAGCATTTGTACAGTGTCAGTTGCTTTACATTTAAATTAGGTTTATGTTTTGTTTAGTTTTAATGTTTAGAGCATTCACATATCCCTTATAAATTCTACTCACAAAGAGAGAGAGAGAGCTAGAGGTCACTAACCCATTCCTGGCCATCACTGTAATTGTTACAGTTTTTCACTTTCATTGCCATTCCCTGTTGGCCCATTGTATT